>JAODPA010099472.1:0-21582 GCA_025585075.1 Nepenthes mirabilis
ATAACTTTTTTTATGTAGAAAATTATAACAATCGAGATTATTATATATGATATTATGCGATGAGAAAATAGTTGTAATGCTTGAAATAGGGAGATGATATATCTCTAGATCCAAATTGCTACACGGATTATGAAGCTGCTTTATTATTATCTGTGGATTGAATTGAAGCAGGTTCGATCTTCGATCCTAATAACTTGTATCCGACATACCACAACAAATAAATAAAAAGCTAGAAGATGGTGACACTCATTCCTCGATATATTCTCAAACGTTTAAATTGAAAATCTTTCTCAATACAATAGAAAAATAAAATGATATAAGGAATGAGTGAATGCACATTAGAATGAGGTATTAAGTGTATCATGGAGGACTGAACTTCGAGAATTCTGCTCAACAGGGGAGCTGCTTTGGAGGTAGTGGGCACTCATAGGCAGAGTGACTTGTGAGAGAGAGACTGTGCACTTGCGGGTTGAGTGGTTTGAGAAGTAATGCACTCGAGGAAAAAGTGGCTTGAGGGAATGCAATTTAATACTTCAAGGATGCTTGAAGGTAGGAATTCTTCATCCCCTTTCTCTATAGGGGAGAAGAGAGATTTATAAAACTAGAGCCAATCTAACCTTCATTGGGCCTCACGGCTGGCGTCCATTACTCCTGGAGGATCGACTGAGCTCCTTTCTCGAGCATGCCGCAAGGCAAATGTGGCAACTATAGCTTTTTCTTGAAAACGTTGGGGGGCTACACTTGGCCTCCCAAAGTGACACTCTTGTGGATAGATACTTTACGGATATTCCTTCAGCTATTAGGATAGTTGTCATGGCCTGATATGGTAGAATTATCTCACCCACGCATGCTATACTATTAGGGTTGTAGGCCATCGCGTGGGGAGGGGTAATTATGGGCGCCGCACTATACACAACGCTAATCACCCACTTAGGGCTAGATGGTTTTGGGTTTACCCATCAAGATCACCCACATCGTTACCTGGGCCTTCATCTTAACAAATCTCGTGATGGACCACATGTGATTTTGGCTTTCCTCCTGCTGATGTTGCGCTTCCCAGGATTTGGTCTAGGGTGGGCATTTGCGGGGTTGTTACCTCCTCTTCGGACCATGCTTTGAGCTAGCCCAAGATCTATCGAACCCATCACTAGTCCCCACGCTGAGAAACCTAACTTGTCGACTTTGGACATGTTCATTGATGGAACGACAGTTGCAGGCCTTCATGCGTGCTCCTTCCCTAAACATTCTACGGATTCACTACTCTAGGCAGCAGGATTTGATTCACTATCTTCAGCGAGATTTGGGTTGATTTTTGGAACAGGCAACTTTTTGACATTAGCATTCTCTTCTTGGTTTAATGTTGGTCGACCCCCTTCCGGCTATAAATGGAGGGGGCCCCTATGCCTTGCCTCACGAATTGTCTTCACTAGTCGAACGGTGTGAGAGTTCGGGATTAGCATGGAGCCTACGCAGCCATTAGTTGGAGTCGGAGGGAGTTCTTCCCCGGTGTTTGAAGTGGAGGATGCCCTTGAAGTCTACCATGGTTCCCCTCTTTTGAATAGTATGCCACCTTGGTTCCCCTCTTTTGCGTCCGATCTAGTCCTGAACTCGCATTGAACGAGTGAAGGCCTGGGTTCATGTGGCTATCCATGCTCGGTAGTTCTTTCTAGTACCGATTTGAAGGAGAAGTGTCTCAAGCCCCAAAAGGGAGGTGCTGGCTCTCCAGCCTATTTTGCAGAGACACTGTTCTTCTACGGCTCTTGAGAGAACTGTTCGATGGTCAGCATCCTACGATGGGAACCTTTTCTTCTTTGTGTCCACATTGAACCTAAGCCATTGTTGCTGTCTCAGAGACTTTGACGAGTTTTGGAGGATAACTTTGAGGTGGTTCCCCCCCCCCCCCCCCGGGCGAGGGCTTTGTTTGCCCTTCCTTGCCAAAACAACGGAGGCTTCTTGCATACTCTACCCACAGTTTTATCTTCTCAGCAAGGAGGCTTATCTTTTGCAATCACTGGATCGTTGCCCCATGTATTTTTATTTTTCCTTTCGTATTGTACGTCTACTATTGAAACTTTGTACTTTGTAAAATAAATTAATGAATGGAACACTCGAGCATTACTTTTCTTTACATAGTGTGGCTCCAATATTCTTATCTATTTCGAATAGTTGATGTGCTTGACTGTTGTTTCTTGTTGCATGATTTTTTATGAATCGTCGGTCTGAAATGCTACCAATCCAATCTGACACAATCTGTCTCAAGCACTCGGCTAGGATGCATGTCCTTTCGATCGGTCTTAGGGCTATTGAGGCCATCAGTTAGCCATTTCTGGAGAGACGGTGTGTCAGGGCACCATTACTATGTGGAACTATCGGTCTTCTTACACAAGCGCTTGGGCTGCCAACCGTCCACGGGTTACACAGGGAGGCATCGCGTCAGGTGTCACAACAGACCTGGCACACTGACGTGTCACAACACTCTACGATGCGAGCTCGTGTCACAATCATCATAGGGACGCGCCCCTTGGATTCCTCATGCTACGCCATCTTATGGCTAGGGCTACTGCTATTTAAGCACTAGCCCCCTGTCGCTTCTACATCTTTTCACTCTCCGAATTGCTCTGCCCCGATCCGCCTTTACTTTACCTCTTGTCTTCATGGCTTCTCAGGGCATTGCTGCGACTTCGTCTGTCCTGACCTGCAAAGATATTGTGTCTCTATATAAAAGTTATAATATTCCTGACGGCATTCCTTATGTTCTCCTTGAGATCTATGATACAACTTGTGACCCTACCTCAGAGTTTATCACCATTTATGAGGAGCACTTAAAGGCCGGTCTTCGCATTTCATTTGCGAAGGAGTTGGGTGAGATCTTAAGGGCGCTGGAGATCCCCATGGCTCACCTACATCCCAACACTCTTCGATACCTTATCTCTTTGTGCAATTTTTGTCGCACCAAGGGACTTTCTCTAAACGCTGGGAATGTAAAATCGATCTTTTGCCTTAATCAAGACTGTGATTGGATCTCCTTCATCCCCCGCCCAAGTACAAAATAAGCGGGGAAAACCCAAACTCCATGAAAAACTAGAAGGACTGCTTCTTCTATTTGGTGGTTGGCTCTGAGTGGCACATCTTGAATTGTTGGAGCAAAGCTAACTATGTCTCCACCGGAGATGTTTTGAAGGAAGGAAAATGGATGGCTCTTAGGTAGATGAAGCTGGTCGAGGATAACGCCGCCAACTTGTGCCACACTGGCAACTGGCTCACCAAAGAAGCATTCGAAAGAGTCGAGTGGGAGGCGAGGGCGGAAGGAGACGATGAAGAGGTCGCCAAAATGCCTCTTCACGATAACAAAAGAAGGTGGAAAGATTCGGTCATCCGCGACTCTCCTGAAGGGTTGTCCAACAATGTCGAGTCGTGCTCTCTCCCACTACCCATTTTGGAGGAAGTTAGAAAAATTGAGGCCATCTACGCAAAGGCATCATGCCAACTTGTGGAAGAATCTTTATGTCTAACGGTTGTCGATGAGCCAGGTTCACCCGTTGTAGAGGGTAAGCCCCAATCCATCTCTATGAGGGATATCAACAGTACTATATATGGCAAACCAGTTGAGTTGATCTGTGACAGAACGGATTTTTTTTTGCATTCCGCCAGCGACCTCCCGGAACTGACACTAAAGTTTTGGTGATCTGGTCCGAGCCGGTCGTACCTCCCAATCACAGGATCACAGATACCATTTTGGACCTATACAAATATTGATAAAACATGTATCGGAATCCATCTAATAACCTGCCGAAGTATTCACATTCATATCCATAAAACTCATTTATGCATACATAGTCATAAAAGTTCAATTATAAAAATTCATATATTTAAATTGAATTATTACAATAAAGCTGCTTCTTCCGTGGTAACTCCAAAATATGCTTCCGAATCCTTAAAATCATTTAAACGGAGCTCTGGTCACCCCATCCCGTCAGGCACGAGCTCTATAGTTTCATGTGGGGGGAAAACAAAAAACAGTAAGTCTGAGTTCAACAAGGTATATGTAGATTTTCCGTAAAGCGTTTATACTGTAAGGTGGATACAGATACATATGCAATATAAATATGATAAAGTAACAGTTGACCGGATCATGGCAGATACATAATGCAAAAGTAATCAGGAAAGTTGGAGCAGACAATTCTGAAAATCGAGACAGAAAACAAAGTCGGTCTTATTATAGAAATTTCTCTTCTCTTACTTTTTACATTCCGGTAAAGGACATCGCTAACGGAGGGGGCAATAATCGAGGATATATTGTGCACATCTCTTCACAATCACGGCAATACCTCCTTGTACAAAGCCCCGAGGATGGCTCTCACTTCCTTCTTGTACAAAGCCTCGAGGACGGCTCTCACTTCCTCTTTGTACAAAACCCCAAGGACGGCTCCCTTTCGTTATCCTCGATTATCACCATAATGTTCTAAAGTATGCCAGGTAACTTTATCTCCCAATGCTAAATTATAATCTTATTTATTTTGTCATAAGGCCGGTTTATTTTTTCTTTAGTTCACATTCCGGATAGACACAAAACTTTTGATCATTATATTACAAAGTCAATTTCAAATTTATTTTTCTTATTCCGGTCAAGTATAAAGACTTTTAGTTGATATGAAGCCGTTTTCAAATCCAAAAATCTCATTCCGGTCAATAATTTTTTGTTATAACATTATGACTCAAAGCCGGTTTACTTCTCCATTTTTATACAATTCAAATTCAATCATAAGTTGAGCAGAAAGTGGAAAGCAGAAAGTATGAATTAACCATGAAATTAAAATCATATTTTCAATCTGATCATGACATCAAAGATACAGCTTATCAAACAGTAATTAAAACGGCAAGTCTATATGTTGAAGTATATAAATCTGAAGAGAACATTTATAATTTTTTTTAAAGCCGGGACTTAAAAACAGAAGTATATTTAAATTTTGAATTTAAAAAGCGGTGTACATTTACCTTAGAAATATTCTTAAAATTTGGGCTTAAAAAAGAAAGGTACACTTGCCTTACTGTTGACCGTCCACTCCGACTGACTTGGAGCTTTTTCTCCTTCTTCACTCCTTACCCTTCTTCCTTGCTAGCAATTTCACACTCGTCCCACAGCTGCAGCTCAATATATAAAGAGGAGGGATTAGGTGGAGTAAGTGGAGTGGGTTACCTACTTAGTACTTCCCTTCAGGGGTTAGGTAGTAGTGAGTGAGGTAAGTTATCTACTTGGTACTTTTATCAAAAAGGTTAACGGGATAGTTCACTTGCTCTGATTAGATTTAGATTTAGTTTGGATCTAATCGTCTAAACAATAGAGTTCGCCCTTGCCTTTTGTTTGCCCTTAATTTATCCTGGTCAAAATTTCTGAATTTGGAAGTCAATTCTAGTTGGTCAATATTTTCTTCAAAATCAGCCAACCTTTCTATTGGTCAACTTTTTTGGTCAACGCTTCTTACTATAATCTGGCCAATTTTTACTCAAAGTCGGCCAACGTTTCTTTTCTCTTATTCAAAGTCGGTCAACATTTTAACTCCGGTCAATATCATGACACCAGTCAACATCTTGACACCGGTCAACATTTCGTAAAATCGGTCAACCATTTGATCAACTTTTCGACCAATATCTTGACACCGGTCAACATCTTGATTACCATTAGTTCCGGTCTTCCAGTTATGTAAGGTCACTCCGATTTAAATCGAAATCAAAACACTCCAATTTTGAAGTAGCAATATTTTACTTTGATTTTAAGCTTCTTTGATTTCAGATCTCATAATTCTCCCCTACTTAAGGAAATTTCGTCCCCGAAATTTAAATGAAGTTACATACCTTAATCAAACAAGTGGGGATACTTCAGATTTCTTCTTCTCGTTCCCAAGTAACTTTCTCAAGTGAGTGATTTCTCTAGAGCACCTTTACCAGAAGAACCGTCCTTGTATGCAGCCTTTGCTCTTTCCGGTCGAGAATTTGCAGTGGCTCCTTGACGTAGGATAAATCTTTTGTTAATTTCCAAGGGTTCAAATTCAATTAGGTGTGTAGGATCATAAACATACTTCCGGAGTATAGATACATGGAACACGTCATGTATTTCTGTCAGACATGACGGTAGTGCTAATATGTAAGCTACTTCTCCGATCTTTTTTAGAACTTCAAAAGGATTAATAAATCGTGGCTTGAGTTTACCATTCACTCCAAACCGCAATGTCTTCTTGGATGGTGAGACTTTCAGAAAGACAAAATCTCCTATCTCAAAACTCAATTCTGTCCTCCTTCTATCCGCATAACTTTTTTATCTACTTTGAGCGATCCTCAAATTACTATGGACCAGTTTAATTTTCTCAATTGTTTCCTTTTCGATTTTTGAATCCAAAATTCTCTTATTTTTGATTTCTTCCCAATGAATCGACGATCTGTATTTTTTCTATATAGAGTCTCAAAAGGCGCCATACCGATACTAGCCTGATAACTGTTATTATAAGTAAATTCTACCAGTGCAAAATAAGTATCCCAAGTGTCTTTCATTTTTAATACAGAAGCCCTCAACATATCCTCAAGAATCTGGATAGTATGCTCAGATTGGCCATCCGTCTGAGGGTGATAGACAGTACTAAATTTTAATTCAGTCCATAACTCTTTATGTAAACTTTTCCAAAACTTTGAGATAAAACGGGGATCCTTATCAAATACAATAGAGGCAGGAATTCCATGTAATGTCACAATCTCGTTTACATATAGTTGGGCCAACTTATCACACTAATAGGTCGTCCTGATTGCCAAGAAGTTAGCTGACTTTGTCAATTGGTCAGCTATAACCCAAACAGTATCATGATTTTTAGGAATCCTTGGCAGATTCGATATAAAATCCATAGCAATATCTTTTCATTTTCAACTCGGAATCGACATTAGCTGTAACAATCCGGAAGGTTTTCTCCTTTCCACCTTCAATCGCTGACATATGAGGCATTTTCTCCACATAGGCCATGATATCCCTCTTCATGTTCCACCACCAGAAAGTTTTCTTCAAATCTTGATACATTTTATTCGTTCCGGGATTGATGGTATATCTAGACCGATGGGTAGAATCTTTTCTTTTAACTCTGCATCATCTGACACACATAATTGGTCTCTAAACCTCAATACTCCATCTGTTTGGATACTGAATTCAGTTCGGGACTCTTTACTCAAGTCACTTGCAATTTCTACGAGGAACGGATCATTAACTTACTTCTCCCTAACTTCACTAACAATCTCAAGTTGGATCTGAAGATAAGATAGGAGCATCCTATTGCCCTTAGCATATTGCCGGACATCACACTGCTTCAGATAGTCTAATAATTTCATTTGCTTGATCTGCAATCGAGCCACCATTCCTGATCGTCGACTTAATGCATCCGCAACCACATTAGCCTTTTTAGGCTTTTACTGTATCTCACCATCGTAATCCTTTAAGAAATCAAGCCACCTCATTTGCCTCATGTTAAGCTCCTTTTAGGAAAACAGATACTTCAGGCTTTTATGATCATAATATACAAGAAAATTTTTACCATACAGGTAATATCTCTAAATTTTTAAGGCAAATACAACAGCAGCCAACTCTAGATCATGGGTAGGGTAGTTCTTTTCATGCACCTTCAGTTGTCTAGACCCGTAAGCTACCATCCTACCGTGCTGCGTCAATACACATCCCAAGCCCGCCTTAGAGGCATCACAATACACCTCATAGCTTCTTGATCCTTCTAGAATCACCAATATTGGAGTAGTAGTCAGGCGATCCTTTAACTCCCGAAAACTCTAATCACACTCCTCAATCCATTCAAATTTAACTTCCTTATTCAGTAATTGAGTTAGGGGTATAGCAATCTGTGAAAAGTTTTCCACAAATCACCAGTAGTAACCTACCATGCCCAGAAAGCTTCTAACCTTGGTTATAGAAGTCGGCCTACTCCAATTCGTAACAACCTCTACTTTCTTTGGATCTACAGAAATATCACAATCATAAATTACATGTCCTAAAAATATCACCTTTTCCAGCCAAAATTCACATTTTTTCAACTTAGCATACAACTTTTTCTCACGGAGCACTTGAAGTACTATCCTTAGATGAGTTTCATGCTTCTCATAGTTTTTTGAATAGACTAGAATATCATCAATAAAAACTACCATAAATTTATCCAGATACTGCCTGAGCACTCTATTCATCAAATCCATAAAGGTAAAAGGGGCATTCGTAAACCCAAAGGGCATAATAAGGAACTCATAGTGGCTGTATCTCATCCGAAAAGCAGTTTTGGCCACATCCTCTGGCTTAATCATCAACTAATGATAACTGGACCTTAGATCAATCTTTGAGAACATCCAAAATCCTTACAATTGATCAAACAAATAATCAATTCACAGCAGAGAATATTTGTCTTTTATTGTGATTTTGTTTAATTCACGATAATCAACATAAAGCCATAACGACCCATCTTTGATCCTTACAAATAACATCGGTGTTTCCTAAGGAGACACACTCGGCCTGATAAAACCCTTGTTGAACAGCTCCTGTAATTGTAATCTTAGCTCCTTTAACTCAGCAGGGGCCATTCTATAAGGGGTCTTAGAAACCGAACTGACACCGGGAACAATAGAGATCTCAAACTCAATCTTCCTATGTGGAGGCAATCCAGGCAACTCCTCAAGAAATACATCCTCAAAATCGCGAACGACTAGGATGTCCTTAGCCGGCACCTTATGACTCCCAGTGATGCAGTCATAAGCCAAGTGAGCTTTACATTCGCTTTTCACCAGATGTTTGGCATGTAAGGCCGATATCAATACAAGCATCTCCTTCTTCCTAATACCTTGGAAGAAAAAGGTTTCCATCCCAGGGATATTAAAATAAATCATCTTCATAAAGTAATCAATTGTGGCATGGTTTTTAGCCAGCCAATCCATCCTCAGAATCACATCAAAATCTCCCATATTTAGTAACACCAAATCCACAATTAAACATTTTCTATCTACTTTCATTACGTATCCAGGATATACAATATCAGTAATTACAGAGAATCCAATTGGGGTACACACAGATAATTCAGAATCCAATATGTAAGGGGTAGTGGCAATAGGGCATGCAAATCATGAAGAAACAAAAGAGTGGGTAGATCTTGAGTCAAATAAGATAGATGCAGGAACTCCACAAACAAAAAGAATACATTCCACGATATTTGGCGATACCTCTGGTTCCTGAATAGTCACTACGAAGGCCTTAACCGGAATAGTAGGCTTTCTCCCCTCTAATTTCGGACAATTCTTGATCAGGTGGTCTTACTGTCCGCATTTAAAATAAGCTCCTACTATCCGTCGGCACGCCTGCCCGGATGCATCCTCCCACAAGTGGTACAGTGCGTAGCCGACGTCCTTGAATCAGTCATCGACTAAGCCGGCACAACACCTTTTCTTTTATCAGTTGTCCTTGTCTTCTTGGATGATCCAAAAGGTCCCCCAGCTGGTCCGACACTAACTCCTACCCTGCTAGCTACCCTCTTTGCATAAAATTTCTTTCTTTCCACTTCTTTTTTATAAATAACTGCCCTGTCAAGTATATCGGCATATGTTTCAAGCTTTAATATGGACAGTTGTTTCCTGATATCATCCCGTAGTTCTTACTAAAATTTCTTCACCTTTCTTAATTCGTCTTCTACATAATAAGGGGAGAATCGGGACAGCTCAGTGAATTTAGCATCGTACTCAGTTACCGATATACTCCCTTGCCTTAATCTCATAAATTCCATCTCCATTTGATTCCGGAGATTGGATGGAAAGTATTTCTTTAGAAAAGATTCCTTGAACACATCCCAAGTGATCATCTCGTCAGGCACTCCTAGTGCTCTCTTCCTCATACCCCACCAACTGTCTGCTTCGCCCTCCAACTTATATACAGCGAAGGTACCTTCTCCTGATCCGCACACCCAATTACTGTAAATATTTTTTATCCTCTTCAGCCATATATCAGTTTCCGTCGCATCTGGTTTTCCCAAAAAGCCTGGTACTTGCTCCGCTGTGAGCCAATCATACGTGGTTGGAGCCAAGATGGCCGGAGCTGGCTCGGTCGCAGGGATCGGAGCCATATGCCTATGCTCGACAGACTCCACTACGTTGATTATTCTTTTCAATAAATCTATATAGATTGTCTCCCGATCATGGGGTATATTACGGCCATTCCTTCTTCCTCTTCCAATCTTAAAATTAAGACAAGTACGATATTATAATTTTAGGAAAAGAAAATATCCATCAGCTCATTAAAATTAAACCTAGCCTAGGATCTAAGTTTCTTTAGGACTCTAGTCGCCTAAGTTACCCTGGCCTACTTCTTACGAAAATTTAGTACGAAAATTCAAACATATGCTTCCACATTTTCGATCGATCAATTCCTAAGGTATCTCATCTCTCTGATACTAATTGTGACGGAACAGATTTTTTTTTGCATTCCGCCAGCAACCTCCTGGAACTGACACCAAGGTTTTCATGATATGGTCCGAGCCGATCGTACCTCCCAATCACAGGATCACAGATGCCATCTAGGACCCATACACAATATCCATAAAATATGTAGCGGAAGCCAATCTAATAACCTGCCGAAGTATTCACATTCATACCCATAAAACTCATTTATGCATACATAGTAATAAAAGTCCAATTATAAAAATTCATATATTTCAATCGGATCATTACAACAAAGCTATTTCTTCAGTGGTAACTCCAAAATATATTTTCAAGTTCTTAGAATTATTTAGACGAAGCTCTAGTCACTCCATCCCGTTAGGCACGAGCTCTATAGTTTCATCTGGGGAAAACATAAAACAGTGAGTTAGAACTCAATAAGGTACATGCAGATTTTCCGTAAAGCGTTTATATTGTAAAATGGATACAGATACACATACAACATGAATATTATAAAGTAACAGTTGACCGGATCATGGCAGATACATAATACCAAAGTAATCGGAAAAGCCGGAGCAGTCAATTCTAAAAATTGAGACAGAAAATAGAGTCGGTCTTATTATAAAAATTTCTCTTCTCTTTTTTTTGCATTCTGGTAAAGGACATCGCCAGCGGAGGGGGCAATAATCGAGGATAGATTGTGCACATCTCCTCACAATCACGGCAATACCTTCTTGTACAAAGCCCCGATGACAGCTCTCATTTCCTCCTTGTAAAAAGCCCGAGGATGGCTCTCACTTCCTTATTGTACAATGCCTCGAGGATGGCTCCTTTCGTTATCCTCGATTACCACCATAATATTCTAAAGCATGCCGGATAACTTTATCTCCTAGTGCTAAAATCCGATCTTATTTATCTTGTCATAAGGCCGGTTCACTTTTCATTTAGTTCACATTCTAGACAGGCACAAAACTTTCGGTCGTCATATTATAAAGCTGATTTCAAATTCATTTTTCTTATTCCGGTCAAATATAAAGACTTTTAGTTGATATGAAGTCGGTTTTAAATCCATAAATCTCATTCCGGTCAATAATTTTTTATTATAACAACATTATGATTCAAAGCCGATTTACTTCTCCATTTTTTTACAATTCAAGTTCAATCATAAAATGAGCAGAAAGTGAAAAGCAAAAAGCAGAAAGTATGAATTAACCATGAAATCAAAATCATATTTTCAGTCATATCATGACATCTGAGACACAGCTTATCAAACAGTAATTAAAACGGCAAGTCTATGTGCTAAAGCATGTAAATTTGAAGAGAACACTTGCAATTTTTTTTAAAGTCGGGACTTGAAAATAGAAGTATACTTAAATTCTGAATTTAAAAAAGGGTGTACACTTGCCTTAGAAATATTCTTAAAATCTGGGTTTAAAAAGAAAAGGTACACTTGCCTTATTGTTGACCGCCCACTTCGACTGACTTAGAGCTTTTTCTCCTTCTTCACTCCTTATCATTCTTCCTCGCTAGAAATTTCACACCCGTCCCTCAATTGGAGCTCAGTATATAAAGAGAAAAGATTAGGTGGAGTAAGTGGGGTAGGTTATCTATTTGGTACTTTCCTTCAGAGGTTGGGTAGGAGTGAGTGGGGTAAGTTACCTACTTAATATTTTTATCTAGAAGGTCAACGGAGTAGTTCACTTACTCTGATTAGATTTGAATTTAGTTGGGATCTAACCGTCTAAACAATAGAGTTAACCCTTACCTTTAGTTTGCCCATAATTTATCTTGGTAAAAATTTCTGAATTCGATAGTCAATTCTAATTGGTCAACATTTTCTTCAAAATCGGCCAACCTTTCTATTGGTTAACTTTTTCGATCAACGCTTCTTACTATAATCTGGCTAACTTTTACTCAAAGTCGGTCAATGTTTCTTTTCTCTTATTCTAGGTCGGTCAATATTTTGACTTCGGTCAACATCATGATACCGGTCAACATCTTAACACCGATCAACATTCCTTAAAACCGGTCAACCTTTCAATCAACCTTCCGGCCAACATCTTAACGTCGGTCAACATCTTGGTTACCATTAGTCCCGATCTTCCAGTGGTGTAAGGCCACTCCGATTTAAGTCGAAATCAAAACACTTCAGTTTTTAAGTAGTAATATTTTACTTTGATTTTAAACTTCTTTGATTTCGGATCTCCCATGATCGATGCCCTGGCGGCAGCTGAGCATGCTGTCCCGATCTCTGCCCCCTTCTCACCTGAGGAGTACGTCTTTGCACCTGTTGTTGTTTTTGTTGGGGAGGCAGTGCAAGGTGGCCAGGCCGTGGAGGAGTTGACTGTGAGAGAGCCAGCGGCCGAGGCTACCAAGGACATCGTGTCGGGGAATGAGTTGCTTGGGAGACCGGACCCCATCCCTTCTTCGCCGCCCTTCTTGGACCTAGTGGAGCCTCCTGCCACTTCTATTGTAGGAGCGGATGATGCCAAGGCTAGCAATCTAGGTGAGGCAGCACTGGCTCCAACCTTGATCGAGTACGACATCCCTTTAGCTAGTGTGGAGCCGAGTGCTGTCTGACTAGTCGAGGCACATGTCGAGAGTCTTCCTGAGGATGGTGGCGCTCGAGAGACGTCCTAACTAGAGGTGGTGACATCTGCAACCCAAGGGAACCTAGGTGCTTAGCCTTCGACTTCACTTCCTGCAACTCCTTTGGAATCACCAGTGAAGGAGTGGCCTTCTACTGAGGTACAGATCTTCTTGTCTCTCTTTTCTCACCCTTGTTATTGTCTTCATCTGACAGCTTGCTTTTTCTTTGCAGCTACAAGAGGGGATCTGTTTGATGGAGGCTTATCTCCGCCAATTAGATGCCATGATGCACTAGTGGGACATTAAGATCTTGCACTTGCCGCAAGCGTGCATTGATCCAACCGTGCTCAGAGAGATAGAAGAACAGGCGGCTCACCTTAACCTTGAACTATCCGAACTTAAAGTGAGATCCCAATAACTCACAGAGGAAAAGTCTTGAGCCCTAGATCGAATCACCTTTCTTGAGGACTAGCTTCGTGGGTCCAAGCAGCGCCTTGCTAAACTTTGGGGCTGGTGCACATACCTTGCAGACGAGCAAAGGGCCCAGATTAGCCCAGAAGAGGTTGGACCACTACTGAGCAGTAGATGTCGGGATAGCTTTTTTCTCTACAGGTGGATCGTGTCTCTACTTGCTCCTGACTTTCCCTTGGGGTATCTCGACCTCAAGAAGGCCGAAGCATTACACAGGTCAGATTTGATGGATTTCTCACGGTCAATCATGGAGCTTCCACCACATCCACCAGGAGGCTCTGCCTCTTAGGAAAATGATTGTACGTAGCCAGGTTGCTATACTTGATCACTGGTTTACATGCCTTCTTTGTACATATCAACACATTAATAAATAGCTAGATCGTTTCTTGGCCATTGTTTTGGATGCCTTTTGTTATATGCTGATCTGTTATTATCCCATCACTTGTTCTATTTGCCGACTAAGTGTTACTGCTATCATCGTTTGGTTTGGTGAAGATGTGGGGGTTTGTTGTACTTCTTCCTATGAGAGGAAGTCATAGCACCTTGAATTTATGGTGTGGTGCTCTTTCTTGTGAGTGGACATAATCGCACATCAATTGGTGAGCCTTGCTAGAGCCGATTGGGGTTCACGGCCATAGTCGCTGAGCTTTGACAAAGTCAAGGTCGTCATTCACGCTAAACCTCTGGAGCTCAGTCACACTGGGGGGACATCATTGCTTTTACGCATCTAATCCTAGCTCACCAATCATTGTTAACTGATGGCACTTGTCCCTATCGAATGAAGTTATTGCACGTATATCGATAAAGCCCCCTAGGGTTTGTTACGGCCCCCTATATGGGAGGTCCGACTTTCGTCTGTAAGCCTCCCAACCTTGACATTTGACCAAGCTTGGACCGCATGGCTATTAGAGTCAAGATTTGGCTCTTACCTTAGTAGGGTGGTTAGCAAGTGAAATGTTTTTACCCGACTTAGGGGTAGTCTAAGCCATCCGATCATATACAATGACATGCAAGCACTCGTATGAAGAAATAAATGTTAAACAAACAATTCTTTTATTAATTAAAACATGGTACCTTTTACAACCATTCCTAATGATGATGCTAAACTTACCTAGATTTGGAGAGAAATCATTGATAATATTTCTTGAGGTGGATGGCGTTCCATGTTGTTGGGACCAGTTTTCTATCCTAAGTGTGTAATTTGTACACATCGTTTTAGAGAATGGCTAAAATGAGGAACGGCCCCTCCCAATTTGAGGAGAGTTTATTCCTATTGGCATTCTTACCAGTGGTTTGTATGATCCACAAAACGAGGTCCTCCATCTCAAATTGGCGCACTTTTATCCTCTTATTGTAGTACCAAGTAATTCGCTACTAATAAGCCATCATGTGCATCTTGGCTACGTCCCTGGTTTCTTCAAGTAGGTTGAGATACTCTTTGAGTTGTTGGAAATTACTGAGCGGATTGAAACTCTCAACCTTGAAATTGAGCAGTTTGATCTCTACCAAGATCACCGCTCTAGTTCCATAGCATAGACTAAAGGGTGTCTCGTAGGTAGGTTCCTTCGATGTCGTCTAGTATGACCATAATATGGAAGGTAGCTCGTCTGCCCATGAGCCCTCGATGTCTTCTAACTTCGTCTTCAGTTTGTGCAATACGGTTCGGTTCACGACTTTCATATGTCCATTCACTTATGGATAGGCAAGGAAGTGTGAACTAACCTTATTCCGAAACTCAAACAGTACTTCGTGAAGTGCTTTCAAGTGAATTGACTTCCATTATCGATCACTATGATTTTCGGAGTCCCAAATCTACAAATAATATCCTACCGAATGAACTCCATTGCATTCTGTTCGATTATCCGAACTAGTGAGGAGATTTCGGCCCACTTCTTGAAGTAGTCAATACCGATTATGATGAATTTTCTCTACTGGGAAGTAATAGGCAACGAGCCAAGTATGTCGAGCCCACATTGTGCGAATGGCCACAGCGCCTGTAGGGCTTGTAGTTTCGTGTGCGATTGATGAGGAACATTATCATGGAACTAACGATTTTTTGCATTTCTTCAAAAACTCTACGGCATCTTGCTTCATTATCGGCTAATGATAGCCCTGCTATATTATCTTGAAGGGAAGGTTCTTGCCATCGGTGTGTGACCCACAGATACTAAGATGCACCTCGCTCAGCGCGTAGTCGGCTTCTTCTAGCATGAGACATCGCATGTATGAGATAGAGTTACTAATGAAAAACGGACTGAGTGTGTCAAACCCCCATTGGACGAACGGCCATAATGCCTATGGGGCCTACAGCTCTGTGGGCAACTGATGAGGAATGTTGTGATGGATTTAGCAATTTTTGCACATCTTCAAGAACTCCATAGCATTTTGCTTCATCATCGACCAATAATATCCTTGCCGCATTATCTTAAACGCAAGGTTCTTGCCATGGATGTGTGACCCACATATATTGAGGCGCATCTCGCTCAATGCGCAGTCGGCTTCTTCGGATATGAGGCATCACATGTATGGGGTGGAGTACCCATGACGATATAACTTTCCGTCCACAATGGTATACTAGCCTGCTGTATTTTTCATGCGCATAGCTTCCTTTGGATTCTCTGGAAAAGTACCATTGGTAATATATCTTCGGTATGGGCTCATCTGGTTTTCATCGTTTGATATTTGTAGCATGTCTTGTTCGGGCTCCTCTATACTTGGGGCAGCCAAAATTTCTTGCGTGTCTCAGGAGTACTGCTCTAGATTTTCGGTTGCTACTATCTTTACCAGTTGGTCCGTCTTTCAACTATCCTCCCTCAAGATGTGCATTATCTCAATTGTGTCGAACATCTGCTCCATGCCTTTCGCTCTAGTTAGATATTTCATGAGCGTAGGGCTGGACACATCAAAAATTCCAAAGACTTTGTTGAAGACCAACATAAAGTCGTTGCAACCGGCTAGATTCTTCACCAAACATTCCTTTGCTAATCGAAGTTTAACTAGTAAAGTTTCGTACTTGACAACAATATTAGTGGTTGGGAATTCGAAGGTCACGGAATACTTCATTTTTTACCCATTGGGAGTCCTCAAGACCATATCTACTCCGCTGTTCAACTGTGTCAATGACCCATCTACGTTCAATGTCCAAGTCGAAGCTTCTCCGTGCTAGCAAGCATCTTTTCCGGGATCGTGGGCATCCAGAATCAAGATTGTCATTTCAATAATGAAGTCCACGAGGGCTTAACCCTTAATGACCAACTTCGGTCTGAACTCCACGTCAAACTCACCTAATTCGATGGCCCATTTAACTAGTCCTCCACACGTGTTAGATTTCTCCAAAATTCCCTTCAAGGGTTGGTCAGTCAGGATAATTACTTTCTATACCTGGAAGTACGATCGTAGTTTTTAGGAAGAATAAACGAGTGCTAAGGTGATTCTTTCGATGTGCGAGTAACATGTCTCGAGGTCCGTTAAGGTTTTGCTGACGTAATAAACCGGTCGTTGTTCCTCGGATTTCTACTGGATCAGGATCGAGCTTAGCGCCTTGTCCGAAACCACTAGGTATAAGTACAGATCTTCACTTTCTTTTGGTGACGTCAAGAGAGGGAGATATTCCGTCAACTCTTGAAAGGCCCCCTAATAGTCGGTCATCCACTGAAAGCCATTCGTCTTTATTCCTTTCAAGGCCTTAAAGAAGGAGAGATATGTTTTTATCAATTTCGCTAAAAAGCGGGAAAGCGCTGCCAGCCTCCCGGTGAACCTCTAAACTTCTTTCATAGTTCAAGTTGGAACCATGTCCATAATGGCCTTTATCTTCTCGGGATTCGCATTGATCCCTCGCCAAAAAACGATAAAATCCAAGAATTTTTCGGACGCCACTCTGAAAACACACTTGACCAGGTTTAGTTTCATCTAGTGTGTTCGGAATACTTCGAAGATCTCACTGAGGTTGCAGATATGGTCGTTGGTGGTTTTACTTTTGACGAGTATGTCATTGACATACACCTCCATATTCTGACCAATTTGGGTCTCGAACATCTTATTCACGAACCGTCAGTATATGGCGCTCATGTTCTTCTGGCAAAAGGGTATGACATTATAGCAATATGTTCCTTTATCTGTCATGAAGTGTGCTCTTTGTCTTCGAGACTCATCCAGATCTGATTATAACCTGAATAGGCATCCGTATAACTTAATAGCTCATGACCGAATGTGGAATCTACCAATAAATCGATATTCGGAAAAAGAAAATTGTCCTAGGGACATACCTTATTCACGTTGGCGAAATTGATGCGTATCCACCACTTCCCATTACTCTTCTTGACAATGACAACATTTAATAGACAATCTGGGTACTGGACCCCCTAATGAAACCATGTCTAGCAATTTCTTCACATCTTTTCGAATGGAAATCAATTTATCTATGGAGTGGTTTCTCTACTTTTGTCGAATGGACTTATGATCGGGATTGGGGTCCAACTTGGGGACTATTACCCTAGTTTGTACCCTTGGCATGTCATTAGAAGTCCATGTGAAGACATCAAAGGAATGTGATCAATTTCTCATGCAGGGAACCTACCGGCGAGCTTTCGACCTGTACACATTTTTTGGGGTCACTAGGGTCCAATGGGATCTAATCAGTTACCTCGCCGGATTGGCCTTGCTATAGAGTAACCTTGTCCAAATGGTCAAAGTCATCGGCCAGCAAGTCTGGAATCGCCTGCATGACCTAAAACAGGTAGCACGTCCGGCCAGTTGCTTGATTGCTCAAGCCCTCTCCGATACTACATGCTGTTGGAAACTTTATCTTCAAGTGTGGGATCAACGTCACTGCACTGAATACGATTAAATAGGATTGCCCTAAGATTACATTGTAGACTGAAGGGAGGTTGACCACTAGGAAAGTGAGTATTCATGAAGCTATCTTTAGGTACGTTCCTAATTTAACCTCTAGCTGGATGGCTCCCTGGATCGATACCAGTTTATTGTTTAGTCCATGTAGAGGTCCCTAAATTGACATCATCTAACTCTTTTTAATCCAAGTTTAAAGCACGCATTAATATATAACAAATTGTGAGAGATTTTATTTTTAATAAAGACTCAGTTTAATTTAATTAGTAATCAATCGTACCGTCTGAAATAGGCACAAATACAACCAAAGGGTCAGAATGGAGAGTTATTACATATGCCATATCATCGTTACTAAAACTAATGATACCATTTCTAACTCCTACCCTTGACTTCTTACTGTTTGAAGCTTTCTCTGGTTGATCTGAGGCAACATTCTTATGTGGTTTTGCAATTACCACACTGACTATCCCAGCCATGACCTAACTTCTCAATTGCTGTTGCTCCTGCTCATCTTCTTTTACTCTAATGGGAGCCTACCCAGAGTCTTGCAGGAACCTAGTGAGGTGTCTTTTCCCAGCCAGGGCCTCGATCTCTCTCTACAAAATCCAACAGCCCTTGGTACTATGACCTGGAGATCGATGGTAGTAGTACTTTAACTAATCTCCTCCATTCGGATTCTTGGACGGCTTGGGCCACTTCAATAACTTATCATCCTAAATTTGTATGAGAATATTGGTTCGGGAGTTATTCAAAAGGGTTATGTTCAGGAGTCTGAACACCCTTCGAACTCTCAACTCCACCCTATGTTGCTTCCTAGGATCTCAAAGTTGGTATTGTCTCCATTCTTTTTACTCCTATTCGTCGATCCCTAGGGAAGTTGGCCTGTGTGCTTTGGCCTCTTTGTTTTGTTGGCCTCCTTAGCGGCTGTGTAAGCGCGGGTGATGATCTTAACCTTCTAAAAAGTCTAAGGGTCCTAATGGGCTAGATATTTGAAGAAGTTGCTCAGCTCCAAAGTCACTATAAAGGCACTCAATTTCACCTCATCGATGAGTTTGGATATTTTTTGAGTTTCGATAGTGAATCAAGTCAGGATGCTCTTCAGGCTTTTGTCTCGCCCTTGTTAGAGGTGAACAAGGTGCCAAGGCTACCTCTCTTTCCTTCAGTTGGAGACAAACTACGATAAGAAAAAATCAGCTAATTCTTGGAATGACTGGATTGAGTTTGACTGCGGGTGGTAGAATCAAATCCGAGCGTCTCTCTTGAGGGTTAAAGGAAAGTAAAGACACATGGCAAAGTCGTCAAGGTTCTGGAAACCTAGTAGGGTGTGGAAGTTATCCATATGGTCCATCAAATCCGAACTATCGTAATAAAATTCCAGGTTCAGCACCTTGAACTTATGAGGAAGTAGGTGCGTCCAAATCTCCCTCATGAGTAATGACCTTCTCAGGTCAGTAGTATGTCGATCGGTGCTCCCTCTGAACACATGCTGCTCGACCTTCCTCTTCTCCTCCATCCAGGAGTAGGATGCAATCCTCTCGGTATTGAGGAAAGTCCTTAACTCCAAATGGTTCAGAGAGATGTGCCGGTCGGGGCGGCTATTATCTCTCAGTGGGCGCATGCTACAAGGGGCTTTTCCTTGGGTCGAGGCCTCTTGTTGTCATGTAAGTACATGGAATTTGCTACTCTAGGCTCTCCTCCCCCGTCCCGTGATTTAGTCGGCCCTCCATGTGTGATGGGGCCCTATCGCTCGCGGCTGCTCAGGTCTCAAGGACATCAGGCCTTTAGGCCTTCTCATCTAGGTGCCACTTCATCCAAGTTCTCTTTGAAGCTGAAATTTGGGAGATGGAGGCGGGAGCCCCAACTGTTATTCGTCTAGACATGTACAGATGGTTTGGAACATTTTTGACACGTTCTCCATCTGAGCAGCAAGCACATGCATGTCAGGAGTCGGCCGCTCATCTACTTGGCTACCCGCTAAGGGGTCATCGCCTTGGGGGCCGACATCCCTGACCGACGCGCTATCTTGTGCCTTGGTACTGACCATGCTTTCCCTTACATGTGCAGTAGTTAGACTTTTTCAATTGTTTTTTACAAATTGCACCAATGATGTGTCACTATATCTAGACTGCTGTAAGGATTAGGGAGCCATTTGATTTTTTCTTGCTAATCGAATTAAAGTGGATCCAATCTCTATTCCTGATAATCTAAATCCTACACACCACAATAGACAAATAAGCGATCAAAGAATAGCAAAATTTACTTTTTGATATATCTTCCGATACTCAAGTTAGATATCTTTCTCAATAGTGTAAAAAGATAGAAGGATGTAATGAATGTGTGAATGCACGTTAGAATGGGGTATTGAGTATGCTATAGAGGATTGAGCTCTGAGAGTTGCACTCAACGGGGGAGTGACTTGGAAGGTAGCATGCACTCATAAGCAGAGTGGCTTAAGAGAGAGAGTATATAATCACAAGTTAAGTGACTTGAGAAGTGATACACTCGAGGTCAAAATGGCTTGGGAGAATGCAGTTTGATGCTTCAGGGATGTTTGAAGGTAGGAATTCTTTGTCCCCTTTCCCCATAGGAGAGAAGGATTTATAAAATTGGAGCTAATCTAGACTTCCTTGGGTCATACGGCTAACGTTCATTGCTTTTGGAGGATTGACTGAGCTCATTTCTCTAGCATGTGGTGGGGCAAGTATGGCAATCATGGCTTTTTCTTGAAAACGTTGGGTATTATGCTTGCCCTCTCGGAGTGACACCCCTGTGGATAGATACTTTGCTGATATTCATTTGACTGTCAAGACAGTAATGGTGGCTGCATGTGGCAGGATTTCCTCGCCTGCACATGTTGTACTGTTAGGGCTATAGACGGCAGTGTGGGGAGGGGTAATCATGGACATCACACTGCAAGTAACCCTAATGGCCCACTTAGGGTTGAGCAATTCTAGGTCTACCCATCTAGCACACCGTTGCCTGGGCCTTTATCTTGACAGATCACGTGATAGGCCACATATGATTTTGGCTTTCCTTTTGCTGACACTGCACTTCTTAGGACTTGGTCTCAAGCGGACGCCTACTGGGCCATCACCTTCTCTTTGGACCGTGCTCTGAGCCAGCTTAAGATCTACCGGACCCATCAAGAGGCAAAATTTATCTTTTTGCCAATATTAAGTTATGGTCTAACAATTTTTGTAACATATTTTATCATTATTTATTTAT
>JAODPA010099483.1:0-21581 GCA_025585075.1 Nepenthes mirabilis
ATTCTAATGTATTATTAGCAATGTAAAAATCGAATCTATCATCTGTTGGTTAGAAAAAGTGACATTTGGCTATATCTATATGTTTATATATAAACAGTCCATTTATGAAATTTTAATAGCAGCATATCACATTTAGTTATGTAGAAATAATTATAATCCGAGTTTCAATTTTTGCCATTTATTGGTGAGGTCATTACCGATCCTTGATCCTTTTTGTGCATTAATATAATTACAGCATTTTTCATATATTTTTACAGTTTAGCATGTTTGATATTGAAAATATAGATTTTAGTATGATTATATATTTGTACAGTTTAGTTTAATTGAACATTAGTTTTGAATTATACATGATAAGTTATTGAGATGATGTTACTGCATTTCTAGATTTTAGATTGTGTCATTATCTAACATGTTTTTTCAATATACATTAACATATGAAATTTATATGTGTCTTGTTGAATAATTGGTTTAATCTTACTTTTATTTTGCTAATCTTTTAGATTAGAAGGTCCAAGCTAACTTGCAAGTAATCGTTTTGACAAATAGCTATTTAGGAAATACTTTAGAGTGCCAGAATGTCAAATGTATTAATGTATTGTTTGGAACCAAATTTATAGCTTAAATCGTTAAATTTTTGTTATTTAGATTTTGCTGTATCTAGTCAATAATGATATTATGATGATGATGTTTAAGTTTGATTTTGATTTCTTTTGTAGTAGTTTAGTTGAATTATGGTTTCAACCACTTTGATATTAGTAAAAATGATTTTCCTTATGTATAACTTAAGATCTTATAATTGTTGATGTTTGGGGCCACTTTTGAGTATGACATTTAGGTCCCGTAATTTAAATTATTTTCTTATTTTAGGTTATTTAACGGTTGTTGGGTTCCAATACCCGGGGTCCCTAAAAGAGTGGGTAAGGGGACGAGTGCTTGACCCGAGAAGCCCAAGTTGTCAGTTTGCCCAAGACCGCGTAAGGTGTAAGCAACCCGAGGACATTCCACAATGGGCCCAAAAGCCTTTAGTAAGTCAGCAATGCAGTCAACGACCGAGAACTCTCACATCCCGTCCGAGAACAAGCACGTTATGGCATCCAGTACGCGGACTCATCCAAAGGCTGATAACGCCAGTAAGGGACGAGGACTCTCCCTGATGTCCGAGAATGCCAACTCAGCTTCACAGTTATCAAAGACACGCAACCCATGCGTCACGCCACCACCATAGTCAGTAACAAACCAGAACATGCCTTGTCACTTCAGGACTGACATTCCTGACAGGGTATGGCCAATTAAGCGGCGGTTGCAGCTAGCTTCCTACACACGCCAACATGCCTGACACAGCACGGCTGTGTCAGCAGAGTAGGTGGCCGCCCTCCCAGTAGGCCTCAGTAGCCGCATGGGCATGTCAGCAGGGTAGGTGGACAGCCTCCTCGCAGGCACCAACAGCCACGTGGACACTTCAACAACCATATTTCTCTATAAATACCCAATTGGAACCTTTTTTCAGGGACTCTTCCGGATCTTTCCCAAGACCCTTCTCTGGACATCTCTCCGAGGATCCAGCATCCCCTGAGATCTTTCTCTAGTCAGTAAAAGAGATCAAAGAAGGAAAAGAAATGGTTTTCTCCCTACTTTGTATTTTGTACACTACAAACGAACGATAGTGAAGGTCCATTTCAGGTTTCAAGCCTCGTGGTTTTTCCTCCTCATTTTGAGGGGAGGTTTCCCACGTAAAAATCTGGTCTCATCTCTCTCTCTCTCTAACTCCAAACTTCAAACACTTATGTTGCTCCGGACCCCGAAAACCGGTACGCAACAATGGTATTTAATTTGCATATTCGTATGTTAATATTTGTTGTGGGCTTAAGAATTAAAATTTGAGATTAATTTAATCATAGATTAAAAAGTTAATAAAATCTATTTTTCAAGTGCGGTCAAAAATTTTTGAAATGATTAAGAGGATGATAATAGATGATCTATTTTTTATGGATATAGCTCGAGATTTAACACAGATTCAAGAGTTGAATTCAATATTTGGGTTGATGGAGTTTTAAGGTTTCAGGATTTTTTTTGCGTATCTAATGTCAAGGAATTGAAGGAAAAAGGTTTTGATGAAACCCATAGATCAAAGTATGAATCATCCAGAAATAAATAAAATGTATTAAGACTTGCAGAATATCTTTCGGTGGAGGAATATATAGGGAGAAACTGTAACTTTTATGGGAAGATGCATAATTTATCCACAAGAGAAAGTTGAACATAAGAAGCTATCAGATCTTTTGTAACCAATGCCGGTTCCTAACTTAAAATGTGTAGAATGATGGATTTTGGGAGTTGTTGCCCAAGATGTACAAGAATTATGGTGCAGTACAGATGATTATGGATCCATTGGTAAGGTTAGCATATTTTATGGTCGTCTTGATAATATTCTTGCAAGATTATTTGGAGAGGCTATAAATTAATGAGATAGTGAAGCTTCATAGAGTTCTGGCTTTGATTGTGTTGATCGAAATTTAAGATTTCTATCCAAGTTTTAGTAGAATTTGTACTTAGAGTTGAGCACGAAGCTGAAGTTTAGCATAACATTTCATCTGTAAACGGATGAGCAATCTAAGTTGACTATTCAAATTTTATAAGATATGTTAAGAGTTTTAGTTTTAGAGATGAAACAGAATTAAGACGACCATATTTTATTAGCTAAGTTTGCCTACAACAATAGTTATCAGACAAGCAATGGTATGATACTTTTCGAAGCACCTGATTGAGGAAATTATCATGTTCCCCAATCAATTGGGAAGAAGACAAAGATTGAAGATTATTGGGGCCAAATCTTTTCAAATGACAACGAGAAGATCCATTTAATACGAGATACGTCTTCAAGTTGCTCAAAGCAACAAAAGATTTCTACAAATTGTAGAAGATGCGAGTTGAGTTTTAAAGTTAGAGATTAATTTTCTTAAAGATATTTGTATCTAAAGGAGTCTCAAGATTTGGAATAAAAGAAAAATTGAAACTGAGATTCATTAAGCTATTAGAGACTATGGAGAGAATTAGAGATGCGGTTTACAAATTAGCCTTGCCTCCTAATTTTGTAGATTTTAATAATGTTTTCCATGTGTTAATGATCTACAAGTAAATTTATAACCCTTCACACATCATCGAGTGTGAGCCTTTAAAAATCATTAAGGACTTGATGTGTATTGAAAATCGGTTCAAATTCTACGACGGTGAGATCAAATGCTCCACAAGAAAGTTATTTCGTTGATTAAAGTGTGACGGACAAACCATTCTTATGAGGAAGCCATGTGAGAGGGTGAATATGAGATCCTAGAGAAGTACCTCTATTTATTTCTTCATTAAACTATGTAAATTTTGAGGGCAATTTTTAAAAGGAGTGGAGAAATTTGAGATCTAAGCCTTATTTTATTATTTGATGTTTAAATTGAAATAATTATTGAGAATAATTGTGAGTTCAAGCAAATTCCTAATGTTAGACTTTAAAGTTGGTGTCTAATGGCCGCATGATCCGTGCTCATGTGTAGTAAATAGTAGAGGGTGCCTAGGTGTTTAGAGAAGGATCTCGTGCATGCTTAGTAGTAGTAATCACCCTTGGTGCACGCATGTGGGTGCTTGTGCACTAATTCTAGAAACTAGGCACATAAGATCACGCATAAGGGGGGGCAATTACGACAACAGTTAATAGCCTCATATCTAATAAGCATATGATCGACACTCGTATGCCAATCTCTCTCTCTTTTTCTCTCTATATACACATCTCATTTTCTTTTGATTTTAGAGAGAGAATGGTGAGAAAGAAAAGAGAAGGAGAAAAAGGAAAGAGAATTTTGGAGCAAACCTGAAAGGATATTTGAAAATTAAGTTGAAGCAAATAAATTGCAAGCCCTTTTTTTTCATTCCTTGCTAAAATTTTAAAATATCTCCTTCATATTTGCCTAAAATCTGATATTCATATCTCTTTACTCCATACATATATTCATTTGTCTCTTATGAAGTTTTGCTTGGATATATGGCCCTTGATTCCTAGATTATTCATATTTTGAAGTCCTTTGTCATGTCCATTATAATTCTTTGAAACTTATGAAAGTTATTGAAGAAATCCTCTTTCATATCTTTTTTCTCGCAAGATCTTGATTAAATCTCTATGATAAAGTTAAGATAAGCCTTTTAATTTTCAAAGTTCTTAAAAATATTCATATTTCATAGATATTTGCACACATTTCTTTGAAATAAACATTCATAAGAAATTGACGGAAAACAATATTATGACTTATCAAAATATATTAAAATAAGGTCGTATAAGATCTACACATAGGTAAAAATAGTAGGCAAGATCCCGTCTATAGGGATAATGTGTAGATAGCCTATCCATGGGTGTGAGTAGAGTGTTGCCCTAATTTATGGGGTAAAGTGTAGACCATCATTTATGTACTTACTTGAGTTGGTAAGCTAACCTTTGATTCATTTATTCCTTTTTGTATTTTGATTATTATATTCATTTTTATGTCTCACATTTATTTGTTGAGTTTCTAGCTCACCACATTGTCATTCTTTGAGATTTGTAGGCTTGGGTTTCTTACGAGTTTTGAATTAGTGGGTGAATTATGTGGAGGATTGTGGAATTCTAATATTTTATTATGTATCTGATGATATTGTTGGAAAAACAAATTTTAAGTGTTGTTAAGTATAATTTGGTATGCATAATGTGTTACAACAATACATAAGGGCCGTACATTGATTTTTGGTTTTCTTTTATGGTATTATTAATTGTGATGTTATTGCATTTAGATTTAAGTCAAGGAAGTTTGAGAAGTCAGTGGTCAAATCGAAGCAAATATAATCGTTTCCTAGAACTAATGTCTTTATATACTTGTTATGGAGTAAGTGATGAAGTTTAATGTAGTGTTGTGGTCCTGGTGCCGAGTTATAGTTTTTATGTCGTTTATCAAGGTTGTGACATCAACATTAGGTTCTGAGCCTACTTGTGGTAAAAGGATAGGCCTAGGTAGTTTTGATGTTGAATGAACCAACTCACACATTGTCAGGAGGACTATTGAGCCAACGGTGTTGGCATCTAGGTGGATCTTTATTGTGGCTCTCAATCAGATAGAGACATTCTAGTAAAAGGTGACGTACTATCACAAATGAAGGGTAAAGGCAAGAGTTGTTTGTACAGGCAACCTAGTCAATGGAACATAGAGCCCACTAGAAAGATGTCAACAAGAACAAACATTGAGTGGATTGAACCTAGCTGCCATTGTATTCCTATAGGAACTTACAGGCTGTGTTTCCAGGCTAGTAAGGTAGTTACTAAAGACCCAAAACGGCATTCATCTAAAGAGATGCCTACAATAGCACAGCTCGTTTAGACAACCACCACAAAAGCAAAGGTATATCTCTTAACTTTAAGTACTCATAAATTGTTTGCGGGTACACAAAAAGAGACTAAGGTTATCCCTGAGTGAAACAACCGGTTTTCACAGGCTTCCTTCTAAAAGCATCGACCTTAGAAGTTGGCTACCATATGTACTAGTCCTAGAGGATCCTACAACTATCAGAATAGTCACACAGCTAAACTTTCAATGCTAGGTGGCTCAAATTTTAGTAGTCGAACTCTTGTAGAGGGAGCAAAAAATTCAGCAGGTGTAGATTCATTAGGGACACAAAGCTATCAATGTAGCTACCTAACTACTGGAACTTAGGGACACACAAAGTGCATAAGCAGCAACCGAGCCCACTACAGGACATGCTCATTAAACCACAAGGTCAAGAGACTAGTGTCCATTTAACCCAATGACAATAGCCTATTAGCATAGTTGGAAGGCCCATACAACCATTATAAATCATATTCTTATAAAAGGTCGCATACCTATAACATTTAATACTCATGGGGTTGAGACTTAATTGATCCAACTCCAAAGAGTCAAGCAGCTAATAGGTGCATCACAACCGCATGACTATAGGAGTAGTTATACATCTAACTAATAGACCTCAGTAAGTAGAAGTTAAATGATTTGTAGACAAAAGTGCATACCAACAATAATGGCCCAATGGCTTATTAGAAGGTACACACGATGATTTGAAGTTAGACACGTAACAATGGCATGCGGAAGCTATAGACAAATAAGCACCGAAAAAAAAAAAAAAGCTTTTCTTCTTGTTTAGTCTATACAACAAAGAACAACATGACGAAATACTACAGATTGGTGGAAGGAGAAAGGCCATAAGACTCCTTATTGGTGCCAGCAGCTCCATCAAAGCCGATTTGGTCATCCCTTGAAGACCGGTGTCACCTGGATGCATTGATGAGCCTACCTTTTCATGGAGGCATAGCCAAAGTTGCGGTTTGCCTCACTTAGAGCTTAAGCCACCTTGACCTTGGCAATGACTACATGCCACGACAAATGCTTATCTTCCATAGCAACAACCTTGGCATAAGAATGGGCCTTAGTGGCTAGTTTCTAAGTCCTTGTCCACACGAGCAAACGCTCCTCTATGGCGTGTGTCCCATGCAAACAAAACCCTCTCCTCAACGTTGTTAACTCCCCCTTGAGAAGCCAAAGCTGCCAAAGCATCTAAGACAGAAGCAATGCTCCACAAAGAAAACACGAGCAACCAAAATTGAAGGTGTGCCCCTAGCGTCCTACACTGGACGAAATGCAAGCTGAAGGCCTTTTGCCTTCAAAAGAGATGATAGCAACCTTCTCGTAGTCTTCTTCATCCAGCAGCAGTGATAGTGTCGTGAAACAATTGTCTTCATTGGTGTTGTCACAATGATCCTTTTATTGAGCAAAACTGACTCTCTCCTCTTCTTGAAAGGAAAAATGGTAGGAAATTCAAAGTCATGACAGTTGTGCCTCCAGTGCCAAAAAGCCACTCTACCCTCCTTTAAATGTCTTCAGTTGAGAGCATGCCAAAGTGTCCTATGGTGTTCAGATGTGACCAAATTTTGAGTAGCATGTGAACGCTTGAAGTCATATCAACCTATTTGATGGAAAAAGTGATGCAACCTTCCAACATAGAATATGTTGGTCTTCTATAGAAGAGGTAACATCAAAGCAGAGTTATTGAGTGTGCAATCTATGTGCTATTTCTTAGGTTGCTAATATAAATAGTGAAGGAGTTTCTTAAGCCTACAAATGTTGTAGAGTGCATGGAGGTCACTCTCAGAGCAAGCCAAATAAGAATGAAGTGATAGTATTCAAATGAAAGAAACATGAAGAGGAAGGCTTAATCATACGCCTCATGCAGGCTAATATGACTTGGAGAGCACTACCATAGAGAGTGTTAGGCGAAGAGTCCCTTCATTTGACTCAATTAGAGTGGATATGCAGTCAAGATAAAGATGAGGACTTAGAAGTTAATCCAATCCTAACAACCACTCAAAAGAAATGGTTTCGATCTAGACGATTTAGTTAAAGATAGACTAACACCTTTAATGCTCGAATTTGGCCTTAAAGATTGTGGGGGTAATGATGGTCTCAATAATAAAAGGTAATATTCATATCCAAGATACCCAAGCTGTTAGTACCACCTTGCCGAGCTGCCAAGCTGCTTGGTTAATTGGAAACTGAATTGTTGCCCATGGAAGCCATCCAATCGAGAGCCAACATGCGGAGATGTCCCAAATCTGAAAAAGACTAAGATGTCCCAAATCCTAATACGTTTCAATCCTTTTAAAAATAGTAAAATTAAAATACACATAAATATATAATACACATAAAATATATTTGAATCTAGATGTATATGAATGTTCAAAGTTAAAAGCCGTCGTCCAGCGATTAAACAATCAAGTCTAGATTTTTGGTGATGAAGAGGATTCTCGATAACACCATGGTTTCGAGTAAAACCTTCCGAGCTTCTACACCCAGTGAAATTAATACACTAAAGAAATTAACTTATAAATTAGATGGTACAGACGTACAAAATTTTAGTAGACTTGCTCTCGACTTGTGATTCCTTCCAAGAAATTCCTTCCAAGAAATTCCTTGGATTTGCATTCTACAACGGAACCAGATATCTATTGATTTTCTAATCAATCTTACTTCATGTGCCGTGGAATTTCCATACATCACTAGATCTTAGTTTTTACGCCATCCATGTCTCGTACGGAGGTCAACAGGGAGGAGAAAAGTGTGTATAGTAGAACATATTTTTGAGAGAGCGTAATGTGAAAGCTTAGAAATTTATATTCAACAATAGAAGAATGGTTTTATCAAAAAGAAGCTTTTACAAGCATTAGAGATGGAATATTTAGAAGAACAATAGTTTCAATAATGCATAAGTTGTAGAAAGTGAGTATTTATAGGGAGGGTGAAAAATTAGATAAAAAAGATACAGCAAATAAAAGATACGTGTCCTAGCGCTCAAGTGTTACACAGGCGTGCATTATAATGCAAGATATGTATCCTAGCGCTCAAGTGTTACACAGGCGTGCACTATAATGCAAGGGATTTGCGCCCCTATGCTCGTGCGTTGATTGGACACTCATCAGGTGTGATTAAGCTGTGTTAAGTGCATTAGTTTACATCTAAAGCACACCTTGAGTGTGATCATGTTAGAAAAGGCGCTCGTGCGCCTTTTGGACACACCTCAAGCGTGGACATTCTAGAAAAGGTACTCAAGTGCGGATCAAGTGCAAGGTAAGCGTGGATATTGGGAATTACACTTTTACGAATATCAGGTGTGACTCTGACGCAGATCTACGTGACACTAGATAATATATTAACTCCTAATCAAACTCAATAACGGAATTTACCAATACATAATATGCCTAACAATCTTCTATTTTGGTAATTCTGTGACAAAACCCCTCAATAACTATAAAACTAAAAACAATGAATCACTGGTTCAGACACTATCGAAATAGAACTCGTATACATAAAACTCTATTCCTAACAAGATAGACGACATAGTAATCATAACCGGTAGAGGATACGAAAGTCTGCTATTCTTATTCAAGTATGGTTAGTACAAAAATATATAGAACAAGCAACACATGGAAATCAAGAATACATGAAGAGTATATTGCAGATTGAAATTATACATCAAAGTCCTTCCCCTGAAAATCAATCATCCTCCCCCTGAAAGATAACCTCCTATGTATATGTACTCCCCCCTTTTGTCATGAATGACCAAAGGGAGGGTATCACACAAAGTTAGGATGATCACCCTCATGCCGAGACGCCAACTCTGTAGACAAATGGGCAAATTGCTTCCACATATAATACTCTTGGGTATTGAGCTGGGAGTCAAGGCGCTGAGAGCCCTTGAGAATGTGAGACTCCAGTTTCTCTTGAGAAGTAGAAAACTATGCGAGTTGATTAGAAAGTTGAGAGAGTTGCCCCATGATCAGTGTGGAGGAGGTAAAGGTCAAAGGAGGATTGGATGAACCCACGTCAGTCAGGAAGGAGGGGTGTGATGTCCCATGTACAAATTCATCATTAATTTTATTCTTAATTGTACTTATTTTTAACTAATCAATATTATAAAGAGACAAACTTTTTCTGTATCCTTTTGTACATTTATAATAGCCTCATCATACATAGGACCCAAATAAGAAAAGATGCATGCTAAAATCATACAAAATTTTACAGAAGCAAAACTCAACTAATATTGATCAAAATAAAGTTGTCATATATTCATATTAATTATAAATCTCAAAATGTATCCAGATAGTTTACATCAGGTACATTTTTTTTCTTTCTTACATTCTAAGTTAACGATAAATTAGTATATATAACAAAATAACATTCCCAATATATCTGCTATATTCTTTATCCTTCACTCCTCGTCTAGTATGAATTCATTCAGGCCATTTGAAAGGTTAGTAAAACAGTAAGGGTGTGAGCCAAATACTTAGTAATGTATAATATATATATAAAACAAAGATCATTTAACTTTCTTAGTTAAAATATAATAATATACATAGGAATCATTACAGAGTACGGAAAATATGTAATTCTTTTCTGATATCTTACATTGATTCTTTCTTGTTCTTTTCTCTAAACTTTGCATATAATTTTTCTTTTCTTATTTTTCTGTAAGGACCAGTGCTAGGAGGCATTACTTGGTAAAGGAGCGGTTGATCGAAGTTTGTATTGTGTTCTGTTCACACAATCTAAGGTCGGAACTCGTATTGCACCCTAACATGGGTGGATTGTGTTCAGTCTATATAATCTAAGGCCAAAGTTCGTATTTGCACCCTGAGAAGGGTGGTACATACATTTATACTTGGTAGACAGGGCCGAAATCGCCTTAACGATACTAAACTGAATTATCAGACATCAATCTTCTACCATAAAATACTAAGGTATGCCAGAATATACTATCCGTTGATCTATCCTTGGTCCAGTTACTTATTTTACTTTAAAATTTCTTGTGGAAACTCTACAGTCCGTTTTTGATACTAATACTGAATTTTTTTTATTTTAGGAGAAAATAATCTTTCTGACAAATTTCTTAATATAGGATAGAGCTCCCATTCAATATTCATATTTACAGTAAAATATTTAAGTCTGAAAATAATATTCATACTTGTAGTAAAATATTCAAGTATGAGAATAATATTCATACTTACAGTAAAATATTTAAGTTTAAATTTATTTTTGTGTACTGAAAGCAAAGAAGAGTTTGAACTTGACGTATTTATTGGATTAATTATTGTTTGATATTTAGTCACTAGCTGGATACTTGGTTCAGAATTTTAGAATCAGCACCAAATGATCCAGTAGCATTTTTCCTTCTTTAAACTTAATTTTCTTGTGATATTATGACAGTAAGGAGATAGTAAAATAGAAAATTAAAGTATTAGAACAATAATACTTAAAAGGAATAATCAAAGAAACACAACAAGGAAGGAAGGCATAAGTACACTTGCCCCTGATTAATTGACTTGCTGAGTTCTGCCTCTTCCCTTCATTTTCCTTCGGTCACATAGTTTTTTCTTTATTTTTTTCTCTTATTTTTTCCTTATTCTTCCACTCCCTCACGTAGCCTTATATAAAGTGTATCTTAAATTGAGTTGCTGCCAACATGCTAACTTAGGTGTCCCTTATCTTAACCTGAACCGCTACCAGCATGCTAACTCAGGTATCCCTAATAGTGTTTAGTCACTAGTCTAGTTTGGTTGAGTCATTAAGTTAAGTTTTAGAGTTCCACGTGGTGTGACAATTGGTAAATATTAGGCGGTTTTGTAATCATTGCTATCCATGAATTTACTACTGAATTACAGCTAATAGATAAGAATTACGATTTATAATAGATAAGATTTACGTATTATAATATATTTTATATGTTACTGTTAGAGACATTTGTCTTATTGGCATATTCCGTGAACATATGTATTATTGTATTGATATCGAGTTGTGGGTTGTCAGGTTAAAGTCCGTTCGGTCCACCCTCCATTCGCTCGAGCCCGCCCTAAGCTTTCCCTCTCGCCTCTCGCTCGATACCTGCTCGAGCCTAAAATCCAGAACGTCCCCGGCTCGCCAGGAGCTCGAGAACTGCTCGAGCCGACAATCCAGTAGGGGGCCCGCTCGCTGCGTGATCGAGCCCCCGCAGGGTTTCTCACGAAACCCTACGGCCGCTCGCCGCGTGCTCGAGCCCCCGCAGGGTTTCTCACAAAACCCTACGGCCGCTCGCCGCGTGCTCGAGCCCCGCTCGAGCGCCAGTCCAACGGGCAGAATTTTCAAATGCGTTTTTGGCACCACTATAAATTGATACCTTATTTTCTTCAAACCCTAACCACGCCACAGCCTCAATTGATAATTTTTGAAGTCTTCAAACTTGAGAGAAAAGCCTTTCATGCATCATTGATTTAGTCTCTCTTGAGAAAACCAAAAGACAAAACCTTGAGTTTCATGATCTAAGGAGTTTTCTCACCATTTTTCTTTTTCTTTTTCCATTCAAACATTCCATCCTTCTACCTGCGTTGAAAACGTTGGTTCGTGAAGAAGGAGACTCGTTCGTGATTGGAAGTTCAAGTGGTTCGAGGGAAGATTGACGTGAAGACCGGAAGGAGTCCGGTTCCGTTGCCGCGGGCAAATCCAAGGAGTTCCTTGGTAGGAATCACGTGACAGGAGTAAGTCAGTTAGGTTAGCGCGTCGTTACCACCCGGTCTGTAAGTTGATTTTCATAGTACATTGCTTCCCTGGCCATTGAAGCCCGGAGTGTTTTTCTCGATACCGTGGGTATCGAGTTTTCACTTCGTTACCAAAAATTGAGTCTTTGTCTTTATTGCTCTTAATTATTTAATTCGTGCATGCTTGTTGAATCGTTAACATTTAGAAATAAATATCCTTTACGTGTATCAGATATTTATATATATATTGCTTCCGCTATAATTTTCGGCGTCGAAACACATTAGCACGAAACGTGCTTTTTCAATTACAATATATATATGTGTGTGTGTGTGTGTGTGTGTGTGTGTGTGTGTGTGTGTGTGTGTGTGTGTGTGTGATTTCCATGCCGAAGTGAAAATTGCCGGAATGGTTTACTTAGCCAGTTTAGATTTTCAGGATGGGTTACTTGGCCAGTTTGGATTTCCGAGATGGTTTACTTTGTTGGTTTGGATTTGCCGAAATGATCATTTATTCGGGGAGTGGCAAATTGCTAGAATGGGTTAGTTGGCCCGTTTGGATTTTCGGAATGGTTTACTTGGCTGGTCTGGATTTGCCGGAGTGATCATTTATTCGGGGAGTGGCAAATTGCCGGAATGGGTTACTTGGCTGGTTTAGATTTTCGGAATGGTTTACTTGGTCGGTTTGGATTTTTCGGAATAATCATTTATTTGGGGAGTGGCAAATTATCATAATGAGTTATTTGGCCGGTTTAGATTTTCGAAATAGTTTACTTGGCCGGTTTGGATTTGCCAGAGTGATCATTTTTTAGTGAGTGGAAAAATGTCGGAATGAGTTACTTGGCCGGTTTGGATTTTCGGAATGGTTTACTTGGCCGGTTTGAGTTTCTGGTATCTAAGTTCTAACATAATTAACATATTTGGTGAACTTATAAAATTCGAAACTTGGTACTTACAATCTACCCTTCTTATAGAATTTTGCCCTCGAAATTTGAATTGTGTCACGTATCTTAATGATGGAAAAGGTGGGAGTACTTTTCTCAAATCTTATCCTCTCGTTTCCATGTAGCTTCTTCTTGTGTATGGTTCCTCCATAATATCTTCACCAATGGAATAGTTTTTGTTCGAAAGACTTGTTTTTTTGTTCCAAAATTTGCACGGGTTCTGTGAGGTTCAGAAATTAAAAAGGTTTAAAATCGAAATAAAATATTCTACTTAAAACTAGAGTATTTTGATCTTAAACCAGAGTGTTTTGATAAGGATGAAACCCGGAGCAAAGTGTACAGATAAAATCTAGAGTAATTATCACAGTTTATAATTTGGAGTGTTTCAGCATAAGAGCCAGAGTGGCCTTGTGTCTCTTGAAGCCGAAATGGCTTTACGCCGCTTGAAGGCCGGACCACTTCATGGAGGTGCAAGAGGCCGGAGTGAATAATGATGGTGTTGACTGGATTTAAAGGTGTTGACCGAATTTTGAAGATATTGATCGGATTTGAAGGTGTTGACCGGATTTGAAGGTGTTGACCGGATTTTGAAGGTGTTAACCGGATTTTGAAGGTGTTGACCGGATTCGAAGATGTTGATCGGATTTAAAGGTGTTGATCGGATTTTGAAAGTGTTGACTGGATTTGAAAAGTGTTGACCGGATTTGAAGGTGTTAATCGGATTTTGAAGATGTTGACCGGGTTTAAAGGTGTTGACCGGTTGGCTGATTTTGAAGAGAATATTGACCAGCCGAAATTGACTACTGAATTCAGGAATAAATTAAGGACAAGCTAAAGACAAGGACTAACTTTGCCGATTGGTTAGAACTCAACTAGATCCCAACTGAATAGAGTAAATGACTACCCCGTTGACCGTCTGAGAAGAAGTACCAAGTAGGTGACTCACCCTACTTCCACCTAATCATTGCAAAGAAGTACCAAAATAAATAACTTAATCTATTTACTCCCACCTACCGTCTGAAAAGAGGTACCGAAGCAAGTGACTTACTCCACCCAACCCCTCCTTTATAAATACTAAGCTTCAACCAAGGAAGCTGGTACGAGCAACCAGCGAGAAGAACAGTAAGGAGTAGAGGAGAGAGCTTCCAGTCGATAAGGGTGGACAAACGGCTGTCAGGCAAGTATACTTCGGACGTTACTCTTTCTGTTTTTAAGAAAAACTGCAAGTGTTTCCCTTCAGATTTAAATTAAATGCTTATCGATTTTTATCTAAATTGTGTTTCTAAGTTCATACTCATATTCATGGTTAATGCATGTTTCAGTTCCGAACTAGAGTTATAAATTTGGAAACCGGCCTCCAATGTAATTAAACTCAGTTTTTGCATGAAAGTTGAACCGCATTTTGAAACCGAAAATTTGCCCATGAAAGTTGAACTGCATTTTGGAATTGGAAATTTACCCATGAAAGTTGAACTGCATTTTGAAACCAAAAATTTGCCTATAAAAGTTGAACCGGTCTTACAGCATTTTGAAACCGGCATTTAAACTGTGATTTCGAAACCGGCACTTGTATTGTAAATTGAAACCGACATTTGCTCTTTGATTTTGGAACCGGCCTTGAATTGAAACCGGCACTTGTATTGTAATTTAAAATCGGCATTTGCTCTTTGACTTCAAAACCGATCTTGATTTGAAACCGGCCTTGTATCACAAATTTGAAACCGGCATTTGTAACATAATTTTGAAACCGGCTTTGTAAAGTGACGTATAAGTTCTATGATTTGAAACTGGCTTAAAGTATATGATTTTTGAATTAAGAGCTGTGATTTGAAACCGGCTTAAAGTATATGATTTTTGAACTAAGAGCTGTGATTTGAAACCGGCTTGAATTATATGATTTTTGAATCGGCCTTAAGATATCTGTACACAATCTCCGAAGGATTAATAGTGATGTTTTCGACATATACTGAAAATGGCTTTCAGTAAATGATAAAAAGAAAATATTTTTGTTTCTATTATTGTGGACCCAGGACTGATATGCAGTCAGGTTAGGTTCTCCAACATGCCTTAGAACGTTATGGTGTAATCGAGGATAACTCTGTCCATGAAATTATATGTGGTACGCCCTTCCTCAGGGCGTTATAATAGGAGGGTAGCTTCTGTTCTGTTCTGGCCGGCGCCCCCTTGGATTGGGGAAGGATTTCGTGAGGTGGGATCTTCTGTTCTGTTTATTGCCGTTGATTGTGGGGAGATGTACACAATCTATCCTCGATTATTCGCCCCCTCCGCTAGTAGGGTCTACTAGTAGGGTTTTTTACTGACAAAGATGAGTTTTCTGTAAACTATGAAAGTAAGACCGACTTCTGCTTTCTAAAACTTGAGTACATCGATTTTTGATTTTCGAAGCTTGGTTGTTTCTATTTTTATGTCTGCAACGTAATTCTGCTATAAATCATTTCCGTATGGCATTTATATCTTCATGTTCACAGTATTTGTTTTACCGAGCTCCGTTTTGTATACATGTTTTATTGCATACCTGTATGTACCTTACTGAGTCTCGGTTCACTGTTTTACTATTTTCCCCCTCCAGAGGAGGCTATAGGGCATGAGCCTGACGAGAAAGACTAGAGTTCAATTTAAATGATTCCTGAAGATTTAGAGCGTCTTTGAAGTTATCACAAAGGAAGCAGTCTTGATGTAATAATCCGACCAGAAAATATATGAATTTTTGTAATTGGGAATTTTATAATTATGTATGCTTCAGCAGGTTATTAAAATTGCTTCCGCTACTTATTTTATGGATATCATGCGTAAGTCCTTGATGGCATCTGTGATCCTGTATTGTGCATAATTGGTTTAGTTGGGTTTCCATTTCGATTCGGAATGACGGAGTCAAAAAAAAAAAAAATCCGTTCCACCACAGGTTCCTCGACATATATTAGGTCTTCCTCAATCATCAAAGGCTTGTGCTCAATAATATGGGATGAATCATTAACATATTTTCAGAGCATAAATATATGAAAAATATTGTGCACTTCTCTCATACTTGGTGGTAACGCCAGATGATAAGCTATCTCACCAACTTTTTCTAGAATTTCAAAAGGCCAAATAAATCTTGGCTTTAATTTTCCTTTCACCCCGAATCAAGATAGACTTTTGGATGGTGACACTTTTAAGAATACATATTCTCAAATTTTAAATTTTAGATCCGATCTTTTATCTGCATAATTTTTGTCTACTCTGAGCCACTTTCAATTTTTCATAAATTACTTTGATCTTATTCGATATCTCTTCAATAATGTCTAGTCCTATGAGTTTCCTGTTGCCCGCTTCTTCCCAATGGATGGGTGATCGATATTTTTCCCCGTACAATGCCTCAAAAGGGACCATCTCGATACTGGCCTAGTAACTATTATTGTATGCAAACTCCGCCAATGCCAAATAATCATCCCAGTTACCTTTCATCTCCAATACTGAGGCTCTTAACATATCTTCTAAAATTTGGATGGTTTTCTCTGATTTCCCATCTGTCCGTGGATGATAAGTTATACTAAATTTTAATTCTGTCCCCAACTCTTGATGTAAACTTTTTTAAAATTTAGAGACAAATCTTGGGTCTCTGTCCGACACAATAAAAGCTGGCACTCCATGAAACTTTGCAATCTACTCAATATACATTCGAGCCAATCAATCTCTAGAGTAATTCATTCGAACTGCTAAGAAATGTGCTGACTTAGTAAGTTGATCAATAATTACCCATATCGCATCATGGTTTTTCAAAGTTTTCGGTAATCCCATTACAAAGTCCATTGATATATCTTCCCACTTCCAAGTTTGAATAGGCAAAGGTTGTAACAACTCAGGTGGCTTTCTACACTCAACTTTTAGTTGACAAACCAAGCATTTTTCCACATAATCCACAATTTTCTTTTTCATATTTCTCCACCAAAATATCTTCCTCAAATCCTAGTACATTTTGTTAATACCTAGGTGAATAGATACTTTGATCGGTGGCTTCTTTCATGATTTTCTCATTTAATTCTCCAATGTTCGGTACACATTCAGTCTCAAAACCTTAAAATATCATCAGTATGGATATTAAAATCAATTTGGGAGTCTCGACCTAAATCTCTAGTAATATTTGCCAAGAATGAATCTCTCATATGCTCCTCCTTAATTCACTTCAATATTTCTGGCTAAATTTGAAAATATGACAAGATTATTCGGTCGCCTTGCACATATCTCTTAATATCACATTGCTTCATATATTCTAGCATATTAATTTCTTTAATCCTCAAATTAGCTATGAAAGTTGTTTGGCGGCTTAAGGCATCTGCCACCATATTACCATTCCCAGGTTGATATTATATTTCATAATCATAATATTTTAAGAAATTAAGCCACTGTCATTGTCTCATGTTCTGTTTCTTTTGAGAGAATAAATATTTCAGACTCTTATGGTCTAATATACTAGAAATTTCTCACTGTACAAATAGTGTTTCCAAATTTTTAGGGCAAAGATTACTATAGCCATCTTTAAGTCATGGGTCGGGTAGTTCTTCTCATACACCTTCAGTTGTCTTGACCAAAAATCTATTATTTTTCTATGCTGTATTAATATACAGCCCAGCCTTATCCTAAAGGCATCATAATAGACCACATATCCGCTAAATCCTTTAGGAATTGTTAAAATTTGAGCAGAAGTCAATTGATTCTTTAACATCCAAAAACTTTGCTCGTATTCCTCTGTCCAGACAAACTTAGTCTCCTTCATCAGTTGAGTTAAGGGCATGGAAATTCTTAAAAAAATTTTCACAAATCTCTAATAGTAACCTGTCATTCCAAGAAAACATTGTGCCTCAGTTACCATTGTTGGCTGACTCCAATTAACAACGGCTTCAATCTTATTGGGATCAGCAAAAACATTTCCCTTTGATATAATATGTCTCAAGAAAGCTACCTCCTCAGGCCAAAACTCACATTTCTTTAACTTAGCATATAGCTTCTTTTTCTAAAGTATTTGAAGCACAATTCTCAGGTGTGTTTCGTGATCTTCATAATTCTTTGAATCGATCAATATGAGATCAATAAATATAACCATAAATTTATCCATGTATGGTTGAAATACCTTATTCATTAGATCCATAAAGGCTGACAGGGTATTAGTTAATCCATGAAATACCTTATTCATTAGATCCATAAAGGCTGACAGGGTATAAGTTAATCCAAAGGGTATAACAAGAAATTCATAATGCCCAAACCTGGTGTGGAATGCAATATTTGTTACATCCTTCTTTTCAATTCTTAGTTGGTGGTAGCCCGAGCAAAGATTAATTTTGGAAAACATCTATGCCCCTTATAATTGATCAAATAAGTCGTCAATCCTTAGCAACGGGTATTTATTTTTTATAGTGATATTATTCAATTCTCGGTAGTCAATACACAATTGTAATGACTCATCTTTCTTTTTCATGAATAAGACCGGAGCACCCTAAGGAGAGACACTTGGTCAGATAAATCTTTTATTCAAAAGTTCCTGCAACTGCTGCTTTAATTCTTTTAGTTCCGTTGGAGCCATCCTGTATGGTGTTTTTGAAATTTGGCTTGATCTAGGAATAACTTCTTTCTTGAATTCAATCTCCTGATGTGGAAGCAAGCCAGGTAAATCCTTAGGAAAAACATCCTCAAATTCATGAACCACTAGAACATCCTTTATTGGCACATCGTGAGACCCAATTGTGCTGGTGTAAGTCAAATTGGCTCGACATCCATTCTCCATTAAATGATAAGCGTGCAAGGCTAAAATAAAACCAGGCAACTCCTTTCGTACTACCCCTTGGAAATATAATGGTTCACACCCCGAAATGGAAAAATATACCATTTTATGGAAACAATCAATGTTAGCATGATAACTTAGTAATCAGTCCATTCCTAGAATCACATTGAAGTTATACATTTCTATCAATATCAAGTCCATAATCAATTTTGACTCCCCAACCAGACTTCACATTGTGGATACATAATATCAGTCATAATAGACAATCCCGCTGGTGTCGATACACCTAAGACATGTTCTAAAATATGCGGGGCTGATAGCAAATGACATATAAATCTTGAAGATACAAAAAAATGAGTGGCACATGAATCCTTAAGTACATAAATAGGAGTACCAAAGATAGAGAGAGTACCTTCCACTACATTTGGGGTCGCTTCCACTTCCTGAATTTGAACGGTAAAAACTTTGCCTAGAATACTTGGCTTCTCTGCCATTGGTCTCTTTAGTTTCGGGCAATCTTTGATGAGGTAACCCTTTTGGCCATAATTAAAACAGGCTCCTGTAAACTTGTGATAGGACTTTCCACCATGCCACCTCCCACATAACGAGCATGTCTGTGTGGCTTCTGTTGTTGCTGCTGGACTTAGTCCTTCTTGTGGATTCACTTTCTCCTTACCTTTGTCCTCTGTCTTTGCTTTTTTTATAGGTGCTCCAAATGTCGAGTCTAAACTCAATGTTGGGTTTCCTCAACTTCCCAATCTTTTCTTAAAGAACTGCTCATTCCCTAGTTCTTTTTCAAATATCAGTGCACGGTCCAAAATATCCCCATAAGTGCGTAGCTTCACAGTCATTAGCTGCTTTCTAATGTTTTCCCGCAACCCTGACTGGAACTTCTTTGCCTTCCTCAACCCATCTCCAGTTATATGCGGCGTATAACGAGACAATTCTATAAATTTAGCGTCATATTCTCCTGCCACAACTGAGCAAACTCTTTCTTCTTTTACTCCTGCAAACTTTTAGAAAAATATTTATCTAGGAAGGCTCCTTTCAACACCTCCCAGGTGATCTCATTTTCAGCCATCCTCATGGCCTTCTTTTGCATGGCCTACCAATTATCTGCCTTCCCTTCCACTTTACAGGTTGTAAAGGTCACCTTATTCTCCTCCGGATAGCGGATTACTGAAAAGATCTTCTCGATTCTCCGAATCCAAGCCTCAGCTTTTGTAGGATCTGGGTTTCCAGTAAATTCTGATGCTCGTTCATTAGTAAATTTCTCATTGGCCATTGTTCCTGGGTTTGCTGGATGTGGAACTATAGCTTGTTCGGGATGACGCTGTTGCTGCGTCATTCGTTCTAGAATTGCCGTCATACATCCCATAACAGCGAAAAACTCCTCTTGATTTTATCGGGAGTTATTTCCAAAACCTTTGCCTCGACTTGCCATTTTCAGCCCCTATTGTCCAAACATCAATGTACAGGTTAGATCGTCATTAAATAATGTCAAGCCTTAATTCCACAATTCCTAGTATCTGAATTCGAAAGTTCATCCTACTTCTAAGGCCTCCTCTTATCCTAAGGCCTCTTCCTAATCTAATATGTCTACCTAACCTGAGGCATCTTCTTGAATTTATTCTCTGATACCACCTATGACATTCCATATACAAATTCATCATTAACATTATTTTTAACTGTATTTATCTTTTACCAATCAATATCATAAAGGGACGTAAACTTTTTCTGTATCATTTTATGTATATATAATAGTCTCATCATACACAGGACCCAAATAAAAAAAGATTCCTACTAAAATCATACAAAATTTTGCAGAAGTAATACTCAATTAGTGTCGATCAAAATAAAGTTGTCATATATTCATATTAAATATAAATTCTAAAATTTATTTAGATAGTTTACATCAGGTATATTTTTTTTCTTCTTTCCTACATACGTCCTAAGTTAACGATAAACTATTACATATAACAAAATAACATATTCAAAATATCTATTATATCCTTTATCCTTCACTTCTGCTTGTCTATTGTGAACTCATTTGGGCCATCTGAAGGGTTAGTAAAACAATAAGGGAGTAAGCTAATTGTTCAACAATATACAATATATGTATAACAAAGATCATATAACTTTTTTAATTAAAATATAATAACATACATAAGAATCATTATAGATGACGAAAAATATGCAATTCTTTTTCGATGTCTTATCTTGACTCTTTCTTGTTTTTTTCTCCAAACTTTGTAGATAATTTTTTTTTCTTACTTTTCTGTAGGGATCATGGCCAGTAGGCCTTACCAGTTAAATGAGCGGTTGATCAATGTTTGGATTGTATTCTGTTCACACAATCTAAGGCCGGAGCTCTTATTTTACCCGATATAGGTGGATTGTATTCAGTCCACACAATCGAAGATTGGAGCTCGTATTTGCACCCCAATATGGGTGGTACATACCTTTATGCCCGGTAGATGGGCCGAAACCACCTCAGCGATATTGAACTGAATTATCAGATATTGATCTTCTACTATAATATATTAATGCATGCTAGAATATGCTATTCGTTGATCTATTATTGGTCCAGTTGCTTACTTCACTTCAAATTTCTTATGGAAACTCTACGGTCTATTTCTGGTACTAATACTGAATTTTTTTTATTCTAGAAAAAAAATATTTCTAATAAATTTCTTAACATAGTGTAGAGCTCCCATTCAATATTCATACTTATAGTAAAATATTCAAGTTTGAAAATAATATT
>JAODPA010099484.1:0-52165 GCA_025585075.1 Nepenthes mirabilis
CCGTCCGGTCCCTAAAGATGATAAGAATTTTAAATGGTTTTATGAGTTTTAAAGAAGACAAGATAATGAGAAAAATACTAAGGAAATTCCGAACTAAAGCCGTAATGGTTTTCGTACGGTAAGCAATGTTCGCTTATATATATACGTTATGTTCTTATTTTCTGCATGTGAGTATTTTGCTGGGCTTTGTAGCTCACTCTTGTTGTTTTCAGATGACGAAAGGCTCATGGAGGACGAAGTTGAGTAGGACCTTATGGTGCAGCCAAATAGTTCGGTTGGCCGGAGCTGATTAAATGAAGAGCTTGTTTAATTATTTTGATGTTTTGTGGAGACTTGTAAAACTGTCCCGCTATTTTAACTTATCAATGTTAGCATGTTTCTGTGTTATGAATAAAAGTTATAATTTTTAGTAAGCATCTCAGGGCAATTAGGTCCGGCTAACATTAGAGTTGGCCGGACAAGTTTGAAATCAAACCGGTGGGCCAGCTTTATACAGTCCGGCCGCATGAGATCCTGTGTATGAGTGAAAAGAAAATTTTTATGTCCATTTACTATTTTATTTTAAAGCAAGAATTATGTGCTGACGGCGGCTTTATGAAGTGGAATAAGGCCGGGCCATCACAGTGATGTACATGGTAAGCTAGAGGGTACTACCCCTATGAACCATGGTCCTACTTTTAATATTTATCTTAATCCTTTAAAGGGGAATCCACCATTTGCCATATACATTTTCCAATCGAAAAATTACATTCCCACCACATATCTCCATCTGGGAGACCACATCTATCATATTACACTTTGTGGATTCCCTTCCATTAACTTGTTCGATTTCTTTCTTTCTTTTGGAAATTAAATCTTTTGACCATCAAGTTCAACTCATATGAGAGTTTGGTTTCACTTACCTCTATTGGTCAAACACCACCTTAGAGGCCTCGAGGACGCATTCCGTTGCTCTCGGTGCATGATTACACATTTTTAGGGCTTATAATTTGACACAAACATTTAGTCTTAAGTTCCATCACAATTGAAGAGAGCTAAATCATGCACATTTACCATCCATTTTCAGGTGAACAGTGCCAGGCCACTTTTAGAGGGCCCAGACGCTGCGAACGGGTCAATTCTTGCAGAATCGGACTTCCGGCCGATGTATACTTACAGTTGGGATGTGAGGATTCATATTTAGGAGTCGCTTCAACATATTATGAAGGTAGAAACATGCAAATTTTCCTTTTTGTCTCGGGTGAATAGTAATAGTTCCCTTTTAGAGGGCCTAGACGCCTTGAACAGGTTGAAACGTGCGAGATCAATCACACGGCCGACATATATACACATTTGGGACGTGGGGATTCACAATTTTGGGTCAATTTAATGAAATAAGGTGCAAAAATGGAAAACTCCCAATTCTCGTAGGTTATGGTTTGGCGGTACTCCACCGGCCGGATCGGTGAGTAAATCGGATAATAAATTACACAATCCTTGGTCTCAAGTCATGGGTATTACATTTTTCATAGTTTGAATGGGTATCGAGATGAAAATACCATATGATAACCAAAAAATATCGAAAGAGGAAAGTTAGTGAATATGAGAACACTTGCCTCAACGCGTGCTACCACTTTTATAACTGGCTCCCAGCCGGATTCAGACCCTATGCCTCAATCTCCTCCTTTCTCTCTCTAAAATCGGCACTCTCCCTCTCTCTTCCTCTCCAAAGCCTTCTAGAAATGGCGGGAAGTGAAGAAACGTAATGCAGGCCGCATTTTTATACTCGTCGGGGCACTCGAGCGCCAGCTGAGCGAGCAGTGAGTTCGGCCTCGCTGCCGGCCTGTGCCCTAGAGCGCACAGGCGCTCAGCGGGGGGGAGCTACTGGTTTTTGGCACTCAAGCGTGCAGCAGGCACGGCCTGCTGCTTGCGCCACTGCATTTTGCGCTCGAGCCTGTGCTTGATCGCACAGCAAGCGCAATCTGCTAGCAGCGCTTCAGCAGTCCACAACCCGATTTTTCTTCTGATACACATACTCATTCATTCAGTAGGTCTAGTATTTATTATTATCACATTGCTTTCCTCATGTTTATTATATTTTTAGACCCGCAATCTCACAAATATCCTCAGTTAAGTAAATCAATACGATTTCTGGCATAACAAGCCAATAACCTCACCCTTAGGTTACTATATCGAATCACTGAATAACAGCTAATAGAACAAAAGAATCATCCTACCCTTGGGATGTAAAGTATGGAGGATATGTGAAAAATAATCTCCTAAATAACCCCTCGGGTGCTTATTTTGAAACCCTCCGTCTGTTGGTGACTGCCACTTCCTCTAAGCCTCACATTTACATCTTATCTCCTGAGAGGAAGTCGATTTTATTTAATCTCCTTATTGTCCTACTGAAATAGAATAAGGACTTTCCGTCAGGTTAATATACCGACCTAGACGGTTTAGTGGTGGGCCTCCAGAGGTTTTGATTGCCCATACCATTTCATTAATGCGAAGGTGGCGTTGATGTGAAGTGGCATGGTGACGCAGTGACGGAGTGGCTTTCCGGTGTGCTTTATGCTAGCTAATCGGCCAGAGTGCCTTTTATGGCCGGAGTGGCTATTTGAAGCCGGAGTGCCTTTTGAGGCCGGTGTGGCATTTTGAAGCTGGAGTGCCATTTGCACACTATGGCCGGAGTGGATTCCGTGTGTTGTGGCCGAAGTGACTTTTTGAAGCCGGAGTGCCTTTTGAGGCCGGAGTGGCATTTTGATGCCAGAGTGTTATTTGAGGCCGGAGTGGCATTTTGAAGACGAAATTCCTATTATACTCTTAAAGCCGGAGTGATGTGGGATGCGGATTTTTGGATTCGAAGTGGTATTGATCCGAAGTGGCTGATGATGTTGTTGTGACGATGATCTGTAGAGACATGGTGATTCTCCATCCACTTTGGCCGTTTGGATTTTTTATTACAAGATCGAATATTATTGTAACCTTTCTTTTTTAATGACTATTGTCATAGGTTTAGGAGACTTCCCTGTTTCTATGTCTCTTTTCCCAAGTCGGTAAAACACTTGGTTAAGAACATAGTTCTTTGTACATTTTCTTTAAACTTTAATGTATTTAATTACTTATAAAAAAAAAGGGTATGTGAAAAACAAAAGTGAAAAGAAATCATCCTGCCCTCAAGATTTAAAGTATGGAGGGTATGTAAATATTAAAAGTGAACAAAAATCATCCTACTCCCGGGATATAAAGTATGGAGGGTATGCAAATATTAAGATGAAAAGAACCATCCTGCCTTCCGAATTTAAAGTATGGAGAGTATGTAAAGGCTAAAGTGAAATGAAAGGAAACCATCCTACCATCGAGATATAAAGTCTAGAGGGTATGTAAAGGATTAAACTGAATACGAATCATCCTACCCTCAGGGTGTAAAGTATGGAGGGTATGTAAAGAATAAAAGTAAACAGATCCATCCTGCTATCAGGATATAAAGTATGGAGGATATGTAAAGGATTAAATTAAATAAGAATCATCCTACCATCGAGAGGTAAAGTATGGAGGGTATGTAAAGAATAAAAGTGAATAGAAACCATCCTTCCATCGGGATGTTAAGTATGGAGGGTATGTAAAGGATTAAACTGAATAAGAATCATCCTACCCTCGGGGTATAAAGTATGACGGGTATGTAAAAAATAAAAGTGAACAGAAACTATCCTGCCCTCGGAATGTAAAGGATTGAGGGTATGTAAAGGATTTAACTAAATAAGAACCATCCTGCTATCAGGATGTAAAGTATGGATGATAATATATTTAAAAGAAAACTTAATACTATGAAATATGAACTCTGAATCAAAAACTAGGTTAGTACTCTAAAACATGAACTCTGAACCAAGAGCTAATGATCAGCAATCATGGTTTCTCTTGAATCCTACATCGTAATTAGTTTTCTATGTTCTACATCGCATTTATGTTTCTGTTACTCTCGCCTGCATGCATGATTTTTCCGCATCCCTTTTAAGTTCTCGTCTGAAAGTACGTATGTGTTTTTTATAAATATATAACTGTATGTGTTCACTACTTTGGGTACATTTACTGAGCTGTTAAGCTCACTCTTTACTTTCTATTCTCCCCTCCAGATAAGCAAAAGCCTTGAAAGGATCGAAGTCAAATCTAGCTAGAAGAAGGGAAAGCTCTTAATTTTTGAAGACCTTGAAGGACTTTGGTGGATCAAAGGATTTTGGATTCTTGTAGCTAGTATTTTGAAATGAACATTGTATATTACGATAATGTGAAAAAAAATGTTATATCATGATGTTTGTTCTGTTCTTACTTCCACAAGTGGACTTTCGGATTTAGTTGCTTCCGCATTATTTTGATGTTTTGAATATGTATAGGTCTTAGATGGCATCTCCTTCTGAGTTTGAAATGTTGGATAAAATGTGTTGCGTTGAAGCCATGGATGATATGGCACTTTGTGATCCTTTGAATGTGTGTTGTAGGAAAGTAAGGTATTCGATTTGTTGTGTGCTTGTATAGGTTGTTTAATACAGGTAATGTTTGTGGTTTTGGTCTAGGTCCAGAGGAAATTCTGTCAAAATTTTTAAAGGATTTAAATATTTATGAGTTCTGTAAGTGTCTAGCGGAGGGTCCTATAAGAATTAGGATCCGTTCCATCACAATTGGTGTCAAAGAAAATGAGATACCTTAGGAATGATCTGAATTGTATGCAGAAGCTTTGGAAATGATTATGGATAACCGAATGAGTAGGGATAGACATAGGATGACTTACATCCTAGGAATCCTAGCTAGTATAAGTAGGAGAGAAATAGACCGAGGCTGAGTGATTAAGTAGAATGATAACACTTTTAGGGTTAGGTAGGAGTGATTAGGGCCAAAAGCAATGTCCAAAGGCTACCTTTAAGGATTTTATTTTGGATAGCACTAATTGTTTTAACCCCTCCCTTTGATCTAATCATTTAAAGTTTGTTAATATCATGATGTTTGTAGATATAGGATATACCATGACAAGTAAATGGAGTACGAGAAATAATCGTGGAGGTGCTAGTACTTGTCATGACTGTGAAGCTAAATACGTGAACCTGTTGGAAAGGATGACGAATGTCGTTGAATCAATGGAACAATGTCAGATGGCTCCGATCCCCGCACCTGTGCCAATTTTGGTAAATCCTGTTCTAACAACATATGATAGGTTCACGGCAGAAAGAGCGCTAGAATTCCTCAGTGAACCTGATCCGGTAAATGTGGATATTTTGATCCGGAGGATGAAGAAGATCTTTGCGGTGATCCAATATTTAGATGAAAAAAAGGTTTGTTTTGTGGTATCTAAGTTGGGAGGCGAAGCTGACCATTGGTGGGAGATGAACAAGAGGGCATTAGGTGTGCCCAATAATATGATCACTTGGGAAACGTTTGAAGTAGCGTTTATGGATAAATATTTTCCTCCCAATCTTTGGAATTAAAAGGAGTAAGAATTTATGCGACTTAGGCAATGAGGCAAGACCGTAGTAGAATACGATGCTAAATTTATTGAATTGTCCTAATTTGCACCAAATTTTGTGGAGGATGAAGGAAGGCAAAGAAATTTCAGCAAAGATTAAGGGATGATATTAGAGGTCCTTTGGCGACTTTAAAGCTCCAGTTGTATGCAGATATATTAGATAGAGCCCTGATATATGAAAAGGAGCTGAAGATATAGAAATTTCGTGCTAAGAGAGCTGCGAGCCAGGTGAATAATAGTGCAGAATTGAATTTGGAACCCTCCGAGCCATCAAAGAGGGCGAAGACAAAAGATAAAGGAAATAGTATTATCAAGGTTCAATCAGTGATCGGTCCCCAAGAATCTAAGGTGGATTGTGTACAGTGCGGGAGGAGGCACCTGAGGACGATCTGTTACAAAGCAATGGGAGCCTGCTTTAATTGTGGTCAATAGGGTCATCTGGCCAAGAATTTTCCCCAACCAAGGAAACTAGCAGCATTTAAGGCACTTACAGTAATAGTTCAAGATGTAGAGGCCTCCCTAAACATGGATGAAGGTATTTTCTCACTTAAGGAGCTTGATTTCTATTTTATTTGAGTTGGGGATTTGAGTATTCTTTCCTAAATTGCATATTATGTTACATTTTTCCTACAAAATACGGATTATCTCCCGATTTATATATATATTCTTTTGTGGATATTGTGAATTATGGAGACCAATCGGCTATATGTGTTGGAGGAATGAATGTAACGTGGGCGCAAAGCCACTTTAATGATGCCAAATTGTCAGGGAAAGTTAGGATTTTTTTATTTTTTAATTATAAAAGGTGAATACCCTCAGTCTAAGTTGGGGAGGAACTTGGGATCCAAAATTGTATCGCCGTAGTGAGGTTTTTGTGATGAAGTCTTCATCTTAGGAATTTATGAATGTTATTTTTGGGAGATGATTAATGTCCTGTAAATCTATAAGTTGGGGACTGTAAAATAGTGGATTTCGGTTGCGTCATTTGTAAACAGATACCTGGGTTAAGAGGGAGAAGAATTCTTAGTGTGAATTGCTCCTTCATAAGTCAGAATTAGCAGCTGGAAGTTTTAGTGTAAGAAATTATGGGTAGGCTCTAATGTTTAAGGCAATAGACTGTAGTATTCCTAAGTTCGGTAAAACCAAATCACGTCTGAAGTGTTGGAGTTATTAGTTGTGTAATGAACCAAAAATCACACCGAATCTGTGGTGATTGTGTAATTGTAGTCTCCAATCCTATTGTGGTTTGAGGATTTGAGGGAGTCGTTTTCTTGGTGTAGACATTTTGAGATAAGTAAAATCATGGTTGCAGTGTAATTCTAGTGTTCCAGATGGATTTGGTACTTTGGAAAAATGTCGATTTGATGACATACCAACAATATGAGGAGGATGTAAAATATCCTATCTTGGATATCTGATTTTGATTTGAAATTTATATCGGAATCTTAACCGAGCTTGGTAAAGGGATTGGAATGTTAGTTTAAGATCATGATAGTAAATGGCAATCAAATGACTTACAGTTAGATAATTTGATTAGAGTGCACAGCAGAAATGTAGAAAGTATATACATTATGAGATTTAAGTGAATTTTCAGAAGAGATGGTCAAATTTGAGGTTCCAATTACAAGAGATAAGGTATTTTTCTCGATTGAAGGTTTAGAGCTAAGTTAGAAAAATAGCTGATAAATTGGATTTTCCTTTGAATTTGATGAATTTAGATAAGTACAGGACGAGCTAGGTATTAAAGATTAAGAATAATTCAGATGTTTAAGGTTCTTTAATATAACCGCCTTAATCTAGAGATGACTTGAAGAGGTTGGGAAAGTTCCTCGATGATGAAATTCAAAGATTGTTAAATTTCGAGAATAAAATTTCTATAAGTGGGGGAGGTTATGAGTTTCCGATCCCAAAATTTGATAATTATCTGGTGATTAATTTGAAAATAATCATGATTAAGTTCAAGAATAAGGGATAAATGGATACCAAGGCAAAATAAGCAAATTAGGAAAAGAGGAAAGAAGGAAGGGACCAGGGCTCGATGTATGCTCGAGCGCCGACAGAGGCACAAATTTATGAATAGCATCGCTTGAGGTCTCCCCGAGGCGGCATGGGAGCAGGATGGGCTTGCAACTGGTGCGCTCGAGCGTTGCTCGAGTGCCAACCCGGGATAAAAAATGCACTCGACTGGGCTCAAGCCCCAGTCACGGGCCAGGTACGTGATCCTTCTTTTCTTGTTTTAAAATGGCATTGAAGGAGAGAGAGGAGCAGAACCCCTCGACAACAACAACCAGTACACGAGAGGAAGAAGGAGGAAGCGAAGAAAAGGAAGAGAAGAGGAGAAATCCGCCACTTCCGATTCGATCTGGGTAAAAGTAACGGTAGAGCAGGCTAAGGCAAGTATACCCAGATGTTAACCTCTGTTTTTACCATTTTTCTTTATCTCTAAAAATGTATTTATACTCTAAATTATTGTTTCTCCCTGTTTAATGCATACAAAGCATGTTTCTGTTAATTAATTGGACAGATTTCAAGTTTGTCTATATGTATCACAATATAGGGCATTAGTTTCATGATTGTACATGCGTAGGGTATCCGATTATGGTCTGAAAGCTTCGCATCAAACCCTTGGTCGAAAATTAGAGATTGATGATTAAGTTTTGCTGAATCCTGTAATATGTTAAGGCCTATGAGGTAATCTTAATCTGAAAAGTCCCATAGGAATGCACTGTTAATATTTTGGGATGTTATAAAACTATCTGAAGGATTATCCATTATAGTTTAGTTTGAAAAGTCCTATAGGAATGCACTGTTAATCTTCTGGGATATTGTGAAGCTATCTGAAGGATTACCAATTAAGGCTTAGTCTGAAAAGTCCCATAAAAATGCACTGCTAATCTTCTAAGATGTTCTGAAGCTATTTAAAGGATTACCAATTAGGGTTTAGTTTGAAAAGTCCCATATGAATGCACTGTTAATATTTTGAGAAGTTCTGAAGCTATCTGAAGGATTCTTTATTAAGGTTTAGTTTGCCGACCGAAATATGATAAGCTAAGAGTTAAATAAGAAGAAGAAACGTATGAATCCTCAGATGGAAAAGCTAATTGGAGGTTTGATGAAGTTTATCTGACAAATTGCACTTGAGGAATTAATCTGAACTGTATCATTAAGTCCTAGAGAAGCCCTGAAACTGACTAAAGGTGAAATCATATGAATTGGAATGGTTTTCAAGGTATGGAGAGTTAAGACTAAGGAAATAAAGACAAGAATATCCTTAGTTAAGTAAATCAATAGAATTTTTGGCATAACAAGTCAATAACCTCTCCCTTAGGTTACTATATCGAATCACTGAATAATAGCTAATAGAACCAAACAATCATATTGCCATTGGGATGTAAAGTATGGAAGGTATGTAAAAAATAAAAGTAAAAAAAATCATCCTACCCTCAGGATATAAAGTATGGAGGGTATGTAAAGATTAAAAGTGAACAGAAATCATCTTGCTTTTAGGATGTAAAGTATGGAGGGTATGCAAAGATTAAATTTAAAAGAACCATCCTGCTCTCAGGATGTAAAGTATGGAGGGTATGTAAAGGCTAAAGTAAAATGAAAGGAAACCATCCTACCATCGGGATGTAAAGTATGGAGGGTATGTAAAGGATTAAACTGAATAAGAATCATCCCGCCCTCGGCATGTAAAGTATGAAGGGTATGTGTAAGGTTCCAAGTCAAAAAAACATAATTGGCATGCGACAATCAACATAATAATAAATAATACTAGACTTATTGGACGATTAAGTATGCGCATTGGAAGAAAAATTGGTGAATAATCTTGGGATTTTGTTGTTGAAGCTCTGCCAGTAGTTTGCGCCTGCTGTGCACAAAATGCAGTGGCGCAAGCAACAGGCTGTGCCTGCTGCGCTGTTGAGCTGAGCTCGAGTGCTAAAAATCAGTAGCTCTCCCGCCCGCTGAGCGCCTGTGCGCACTCGAGTGAAGGCCGGCAGCGAGGCCGCGCTTGCCGCTCGCTCGCCGGGCGCTTGAGCGCCCCGACGAGTATAAAGACATGACCTGTTTCACATTTCTTCATTTTTTCTCATTTCCAGAATGCCCTGGAGAGGAAGAGAGAGGGAGAGTTCCGATTTTAGAAAGAAAAAGGAGGAGATCGAGGTGTAGAGTCCGAATTTGTCTGGGAGCGAGTTATAAAGGTGATAGCATGCGTCAAGGCAAGTGTTCTCATACTCACAAACTTTCCTCTTTCGATGTTTTTCAATTATCATCGGGTATTTTTATCTCGATACCCATACAAACCACGAAAAATGTAATACCCGTGACTTGAAACCAAGGATTGGGTAATTTATTGTCTGATTTACTCACCGCTCCGGTCGGTGGGGTACCACCAAACCCTAACCTACGGGAATTCGAAGTTTTCCATTTTTGCACCTTATTTCATTAAATTGACCGCAAGTTGTGAATCCCTACATCCTAAATGTGTATCTATGTCGGCCGTGTGATCGATCTCGCACGTTTCGACCCATTTGAAGTGTCTGAGCCCTCTAAAAGGGCACTGTTACTGCTCACCCGGGATTAAAAGGGGAATTTGCATGTTTCTACATTCATAATATGTTAAAGTGACTTCAAAATATGAATCCCTGCATCCCAATTGTAAGTATATATCGATCGGACGTCCGATTCTGCAAGAATCTACCCGTTCGCGGTGTCCGAGCCTTCTAAAAGTGGCCTGACACTGTTCACTCAAAAATGGAAGGTAAATGTGCATGCTTTAGCTCACTTCAATTGTAATGGAATTTATGAGTAAATGTTTGTGTCAAATTGTAAGCCCTAAAAATATATAATTGTGCACCGGGAGAAAGGGAATACATCCCGGAGGCTTCTAATGTGGTGTTTGACCAACGGAGGTAAGTAAAACCAAACTCTCTTGCGAGTTGAACTTAATGGTTGAAAGATTTAAGTTCCAAAAGAAAGAAAGAAACCGAACAAGTAAATGCAAGGGAATCCACAAAGTGCAATATGATGGATTTGGCCTTCCGGATGGAGATATGTGGTGGGAATGTGATTTTCCAATTGGAGAATGTATATGGCAAATGGTGGATTCCCCTTCAAAGGATTAAGACTAATCTTGAAACTAGGACTATGGTTCATAGGGGTAGTACCCTCTAGCTTAACATGTACATCACGGTGGGAACCTAAGAAATACTCCGACCGCTCCTGAGGCCGGGTGATGTTCAAGGTATGTTTTAGGATACTACTGTGAAAGAACGAGCAGTGCCCTGGTCCCCAGGGGATATGGGGCGATTGAGATGGCCGACTGCTGCAGGCCTAAAATGTAGCCGATGACCGAGTACTGCAGGCCTAAAATGTAGCTGATGGTCGAGTGCTACAGACCTAAAATGTAGCCGATGGTTGAGTGCTGTAGACCTAAAATGTAATCGGCTTTAGAATGTGTAGCGTACATATTCCCTTCCTCGTTCTCTTGCATCGTTGCCTAGTACGACTTACTAGCTCCGAGGTCAGCAAGGATTAACAATAATAATGAAAGCGAATAAAACGTAACTGGTGTTAACACGTGAATTAGATGATTCTAGATATTCTCCTTCCTCTCATGTTTTCCTTTGTCCTTAGTATATGACTTCTCATCTAGTTATTGCTTTCACTTTTATCTACCTATAGTTAGTGATGTATGATTTTATTTGTTGGGATGTACGCTTACTTTTACTATATATCTTTCAGATGAGAACGCATTGATGCCCGACGAGACAAAATAGGCCATAGAAGTGCGATAGACAGCTAATGTTGCACGCAGGGCTCGGGACTGGGACTTAGCTGATTTTGTGTACAAAACAGGAATTTTGGTTTTACTTTTGTAAACTATATAAGACATGTATGGTGATGGTTAATGATGTTTAGCATGAATGAATGATGGAATAGTTTTCGCTATATATTATGATTTTTATGCTTCCGCAACTCTTTCTCATTGTAGTTATGATCGAGATTCCTAGTTGGCATCCTTCCTCATTGACATTATGCTAGAGTTATGATGTCGGTGCCACCTCGGTTGATGTGGCGATTAGATCCTGTGTAGTGTGTTGAGCATTGAGACTAGTAATTTTATTGTGGATTGTTGTGCAGGGTTGTTCACAAGTGTTTGTATTTTGACAAACGCTCGATTTACAAATGGAACTCTACCCAATTTTCTACAAAAAATAATAATTTTAATTAAGAATACTAGTCTATTATTATGTTTGACGGAGGTTATTTAAGAAAAATAACATAGTCTGTCACAGTTAGTATCATAGAAGGGATGCCTTAGGATGGATCTGAATTTATGCGGAAGCCTATGATAGTATAGGTTAAGGCCGAATGAGTGAACACGGGAAATGCTAGGATAATTAAGTACTCTCATTTAGAATGTTCTTTTCAATTGCATAAGTGTTAACGTATCTAGTGTTGTCGTAGAGGATGGTTAAACCTTTGGCTCAACCTTTTGTTGTTTCTTTTTCAGTGCTGACTTCTAAAGTTGGCGATGTCACCTAGACATCGAGGTTTGCATAGGGATGAATCGGCCCGAGAGCCCCAAAATCAATAGGCAGAGTATCTAAATCTATTAGGGCATCTTACAAACATCATTGAGAATATGGAGCAGCAACATCTGGCCCCTGTTCCAGCTCCAGCTTCCATTCATGCTCCCGTTAATCCAGAGCCATCTACTTATGATCACTTCGTTCAGGAGCGAGTGCTGGCATTTTTTGGAGAGCCTGACCCGCTTAAGGTAGATTCGTGGTTAGAGAGTTTGAAGAGGGTATTTGCCGTGATTAGATGCCCAGCGGAGGATCGGTTGCTGTTTACGTCTTTCCAGCTGGATGGTGAGGCACACCATTGGTGGCTAATGAGAAAAAGAGCATTGGGTGTACCGGAGGCTGAGATTACATGGAAGATGTTTGAGGATGCATTCTTAGAGAAGTATTTTTCGTCTAACCTCCGTGTTCAAAAAGAGGAAGAATTTCTCAAGCTAAGGCAGGGGAATCGGACGGTAGCAGAGTATGGTACTAAGTTTTCGGAGTTGTAACGGTTCGCTCCTTACATGGTTGAAGATGAAGAAAGGAGGACTAGGAAGTTCTTAATGGGCATGCGGGATGACATCCGCAAGCAGCTGGTGACCCTTAAATTGGCCATCTATATTGATGTACTGGGTCGAGCCTTAATTTACGAACAAGAGCATGCAAAAGAAGAATTTTTTAGAAAGAGGTCGTCTAGTAAGAGTGGGACAAGTGCCAACACTGGGGCTAGTTCGGTTAGACCATACAAGAAGCCGAGGCAGCCGGTTTGAGGACAAAGGAGTGGCCAGATCTCATCGTCTTCTCAAGCTTCGATGGATTCGTGTCAGCACTATGGGAGAATGCATGAGGGTAGACCATGTCCTAGGTTGACGGGTGTTTGCTTCACTTGTGGCCAAGTGGGTCATAGAGCCAGGGAGTGCCCTCAGGCATTGAGGATTCGGGCTCCGATGCCAGTGGTGCAGGGTAAAGCTTTTGTAGTGTCTGCTAGCAAGACCAGAGCATCAGATGAGGTGGTGGAAGGTATACTTCCTGTTTGTGGTATTTCTTGCTTAGTATTTTTTGACTCTGGGTTCACACACTCATTTATTTTCCCTCAGCTGGCTGGTTGTATTACACCCTCCCCCGTGACCCTTGATTTTTCTCTGGTTGTATCCACACCCATGGGGTCCTCTATTGTGACCGATGTGTCCTATCCAGGGTGTATTGTGGAGGTAAAGGTACTTCCTCTAGTAGTTGATTTAATTCTTCTAGATATGCATGATTTTGATGTTATCTTGGGTATGAACTGGCTATCCAAATATCACACTACTATTGATGACTTCCACAAGAGGGTAGAGTTTGCTATTCCGGAATGCGAACCTTTTTATGTTCAGGGAGTTCGAAGAGTGGAGCCGTCTAGTTTTATTTCTACTCTACAGGTTCGTCATTTGTTGAATAGCGGGTGCAAAGCTTTTTTGGCTTATGTCAGTATGGTGGAAAGTCGAGAATTGTCTGTAAAGGACATTCCAGTGGTATGCAAATTCAAGGACGTGTTTCCCAACAAGTTGTCTGCCCTGCCCCCACATCGTGAAATTGAATTTGGGATTGATCTCGTACTGGGATTGGCACCCATATCGAATGCCCCCTACCGCATGGCTCCTATCGTGTTAAAGGAGTTGAAACAGCAGCTGCAGGACTTGCTTGATACGGGTTTTATTAGACCCAATGTGTCGTCGTGGGGCGCTAGGGTCTTATTCATTAAAAATAAAGATGGGGCCTTAAGGTTATGTATAGACTACAATGAGCTGAATAAAATTACAATAAAAAATAAGTATCCTCTGCCGCGGATCAATGACCTGTTTGGCCAATTACAGGGATTCCTAGTGTATTCCAAGATTGACCTTCAGTCGGGGTATCATCAGCTTTGCATTAAGCATAAATATATTGTAAAGATGGCTTTCCGAACGAGGTATGGTCACTATGAATTTCTGGTGGTGCTGTTCAAGTTGACTAGTGCTCCAGCCTTATTTATGGACCTAATGAACCGGGTCTTCCAGCCATTTTTGGATAAGTTTGTTGTGATTTTCATTGATGATATTTAGATTTACTCCATGGATCGCACTTGTAACGGCCCAAATTCTAAAACATAGAAAGTCCAAGACATTAAGTCAATATAATCAAGAAGTAAAGGAAAATTGAAGGTTACGTTGACCGAAAAATGTAATAAGAAAATTAATCCGGTCAATGCCTATTGACTAGAAAACGTGAAAGAAAATACAAACCAGTCAATGCCAGTTGACCGAAAGTAATAGCAATTATAAGAATAATAGGCAAATCGGGGTAGTTAAGTTGATCAGAATTGTGTGATTGTTAACTGAAAAATATAATAAGAATGGAAATTCGGTCAACAAGTGTTGACCGGAAGACGTGAAGAAAGATGAAATCCGGTCAACGTATGTTGACCGAAAAACGTATAGGAAGGCTTATACGGTCAATACTAGTTGACCGAAAGGACGGGAAAAAGGAAAGTAATCCGGTCAACGCCAGTTGACGAGAAGTGTTACGGGTAAGTAAAATTTGGTCAATGCCAGTTGACCGAAATGTGTAGGAAGGAACAACTAAATCCGGTCAATGCTAGTTGACCGAAAATAATAAAGAAACCCTTACGAAAAGTAGAGTCAGAAATAACCATACCCGAGTAGGTAACCTACTTCCAACCGCCCCGCTGACCTTCTAGAAAGGCAAGGGGAGCAAGTAAAGAAGTACAAGCAGTTAACCTACCCTACCTACTGCCACCAACCCCAACGTCTATAAGTAATGCCCTCGAGAATTAGGATGGGAAGTTGGGCAATTGACCGGGTAAAGGAGCTAAGAACTTTAAGCCAGAACCAAGTAAAGGGTTGATAGATCCAATCCTGGCAAGCGTACTCCCTGTTTTTAAGTTCATGTTTTAGCGCAAGCGTACTCCATGTTTTTAAGTTCATGTTTTAGTGCAAGCGTACTCCCTGTTTTTAAGTTCATGTTTTAGTACAAGCGTACTCCCGTTTTCAAAGCTTTAATTGTAATAATGTTTTAATGCAAGTGTACTCACTATTTTTAAGTTCATGTTTTAATGTAAGTACAACTAATGATGTTTAGTCATTCCATGATGTTCGCACGCATGAAATTTGATTATTGCATGATTTAGATGATGACCAGTTATTTGTTTATGAAAAGTACCGGTTATTTCATGATATTTGGACTTTTTATTTAAATGCATGAAGCCTGGCCATATTTTTAAGATGTTAATTATTGCACGTGTAAAAAGAACTCCGGCTTTTGTTGAAAAGAACTCTGGCCTTGGATAAAAAGAACTTCGGTTTTGTTAGAAAGAACTCCGACTTTTGTTAAAAAGAACTCCGGCCTTTGATAAAAAGAACTTCAGTTTTATTAGAAAGAACTCTGGCTTTCGTTAAAAAGAACTCCGGCTTGTGATAAAAAGAACTTCGGTTTTTTATAAAAAGACCTTCGGTTAAGTGCATATTCGACTTGATTTTTGAAAAAGCATGATTTGCGGAACTAAGTGTTTGATGGCCGAGTAGCTGCAGGCCTTAAATGTAGCCGTTATTGAGATATGATGGCCGAGTAGCTGTAGGCCTTAAATGTAGCTGATAGTCCAGTAGCTGCAGACCATAAATATAACCGTTTCATTAGGTCATGACTACGGACTTTAAATGTAGTGTTATATGATTCAGAGGGCCGAGTAGCTACAGGCCTTAAATGTAGCCATATGATGGTCGAGTAGCTGCAGACCTTAAAGGTAGCCGGTTTTTGACGGAAATGAATTTGGAAATAGAAGCATGTTTTTGGAAATCTAATTGCATGATTTCGGAACCTGTTTGCATTGACTCCGGCCATGTTTTATGAAACTACATGCATATATGCCTCTATTGCATTCTGTTTATGATTAAGCATGATTTATGCATGAGTACCTTACTGGGCTCCCTAGCTCACCCCTTCTATTTTTCAGATGATGATGATGGTGATGAAGAGTTTATGTCGAATGAAAAAGAAGGAGGTCCGATGGATTAGATAGGCAGGATAGTTGGCCGGAACTTAAGCAGCGAAGGAGCAAAATTGATGTTTTCCCTTTTGATGTTCTGGGAAAGAATTGTAAATTACTTCCGTTGCTAAAAGTTAATGAATATTAGTATGCTTCCGTACACTATTATGGTTTAAATAATTTGTGATTTCTAATGGCATCTCAGTTTGTTCGGAACCTTCATGACCGACCAACCTCGTCTTGGCCGGTTAAGAGAAAAAAACCACGACCCCCTTGGACGCCAACTCATGAAGTTGGGCCTTACGCGATCCTGTGCACGCGATATATGTATATATAAAAGAAAAGAAAAATTTTAAGTCCACCTTTTTAATCAGAGTTTATGACCGGTTTCGATTGACGGGCAGCCGCATGTGGTGGAATGTGGCCGGTCTGTCACAGCACCGAGCATGAGGGGCACCTGAGAATTGTACTACAGGCTCTTTGGGAACATCAATTGTTCGCGAAGCTAAAGAAGTGTGAGTTTTGGCTTGACAAGGTGGTGTTCTTGGGCCACGTAATTTTTTATGGAGGTATCTCGGTAGACGCACAGAAAATTGAAGCGGTGGTCAATTGGAGTCGACCGACGACCATGTCTGAAGTCTGAAGCTTTTTGGGGATGGCTAGTTATTATCGTCATTTCGTGGAGAATTTTTCTTGGATAGCCTTGCCCCTCACCCATCTGACAAAGAAGGAAGTAAGCTTTGGCTGGACTGAGGAGTGTGACAAAAGCTTCTAAGAACTGAAGGATCGGTTGACGACTGCCCCGATTCTAACTCTTCCTGTGACAAAACGGATTTTTTTTTTGCATTCTGCCAGAGACCTCCCAGGACTAACACCAAGGTAGCGGTGACCTGGTCTAGGCCGGTCATGCTTACCGATCATAGGATCACAGATACTATCTAAGACCCATACACGATATTCATAAAATATGTAACGAAAGCCAATCTATTAACCTGCCGAAATGTTTACATTCATACCCATAAAACTCATTCTTTTGCATACATAATCATAAAAGTCCAATTACAAAAATGCATATATTTTGACCTGATCACTACAATAAAACTATTTCTTTCGAGTAACTCTAAAATATGCTTTCCAATCCTTAGAATCATTCAGACGGAGCTCTAATCACTCCATCTCATCTGGCACGAGCTCTATAGTTTCATCTGGAGGGGGGAAAACAGAAAACAATGAGCCGGAGCTCAACAACGTATATGCAGATGTTCCGTAAAGCGTTTATGCTGTAAGGCGGATAGCATGAATATTATAAAATAGCAGTTGACCGGACAGATACATATGCAGCACGAATATTATAAAATAACAGTTGACCGGATCATGGCAAATACATAATACAAAGAGGTCAGGAAGGCCGGAGCAGTCAAATTCTTGAAATCGGAACGGAAGACAGAGTCAGTCGTATTATAAAAATTTATCTTCTCATTTATTTTTATCGGTAAAGGACATCGCTAGTGGAGAGGACAATAATCGAGGATAGATTGTGCACATCTCCTCACAATCACGGCAATACCTCCTTGTACAAAGCTCCGAAAACGGTTCTACTTCCTCCTTGTACAAAGCCCCGATGACGGCTCTCATATCCTTCTTGTACAAAGCCCTGAGGATGGCTCCCTTTCATTATCTTCGATTACTACCATAATATTCTAAGGCATGCCGGAGAACTTTATCTCCCAGTACTAAAGTCCGATCTTATTTATCTTGTCATAAGGCCGGTTCACTTCTTCTTTAGTTCACATTCCGGTCGGGCACAAAACTTTCGGTCGTCATATTACAAAGTTGATTTGAAATTCAATTTTTTTTATTCCAATCAAGTATAAAGACTTTCAGTTCACATAAAGTTTGTTTCAAATCCATAAATCTCATTCAGGTTAATAATTATAACGTTATGACTCAAAGCCGGTTTACTTCTCCATTTTTATACAATTCAAATTTAATCATAAGTTGGGCAGGAAATGGAAAGTAGAAAGCAGAAGGTATAAATTAACCATGAAATAAAAATCATATTTCCAGTCCAATCGTATAGCAAGTAAGACGTCAAGGATTCAAATAGTAATTAAAACGACAAGTCTGATATACTATGTACTGAAGCATTTAAATCTGAAGAGAACACTTATAATTTTTTTAAAGCCGGAACTTGAAAATAGAAGTAAAATATGAGTTTAAAAAGAAAAGGTTCACCTGCATTATTACAATTTAAGCTTGAAAACGGGGGTACACTTGCCTAACTGTTGACCGCCCACTCCAACTGACTTAAAGCTTTTCTCCTTCTGTACTCTTTGCCCTCCGTCCTCGTCAGGGAATTCCACACCCGTCCCTCGACTAGAGCTCAGTATATAAAGAGCAAGGATTTGGTGGAGTAAGTGGGGTGGGTTACCTACTTGGTACTTCCCTTCAGGGGTTAGGTGGAAGTGAGTGGGGTAAGTTACCTACTTGGTAATTTCACCTAGAAGGTCAACGGGGTAATTTACTTGTTCTGATTAGATTGGGATCTAAAACAAAGTTGGCCCTTGTCTTCTAAATTTGGTAGTCAATTCTAGCCGGTCAATATTTTCTTCAAAGTCGGTCAACCTTTCTATTGGTCAACTTTTTCGGTCAACGCTTCTTACTTTAATCCACTCCAACTTTTACTCAAAGCCGATCAATGTTTCTTTTTTCTTATTCAAGGTTGGTTAATATTTCTAAAAACCAATCAACCTTTCGGTCAACCTTCCGGTCAACGTCTTGACACCGGTCAACATTTTGATAATGGTCAATATCTCGACGTTGGTCAACATTTTGCAGCTAGTCAATATCATGATACCGGTTAACATTCTTCTTACCATTACTTCCAGTCTTCTAGTGGGGTAAGGCCACTCCAATTTAAGTCAAAATCAAAACAATCCGATTTAAGTCAAAATCAAAACACTCCGATTTTTAAGTAGTAATATTTTACTTTGATTTCGGGACTTCACAATTCTCCCCTACTTAGAGAAATTTCGTCCCCAAAATTTTAATGAAGTTACATACCCTAATCAAACAAGTGGGGATACTTTCTCCAGATCTCTTCTTCTTGTTCCCAGGTAGCTTCCTCAAGTGAGTGATTTCTCTAGAGTACTTTTACCAGGGGAACCGTCCTTGTGACGGACCGGCCTTATTCCACCGCATAAAGTCGCCGTCAAACTTAAATCTTTGCATCAAAATAGAAAACAACTAGGTGGATATAAATAAAATAATTTTCTTTTCTTTCATATGAATAAACCTTCCTTTTATACACAGGATTGCTTGAGGCCGAACTATATGAGTTGGCCTTCCAATTTTAATTTCTTACCTAGCCGGCCAACACTAAGGTTAGTCGGACATGAATGCCTTGATATGACTTGAGATGCTACTAGAAATATGGATTTTATTTATCAATAAAGTAATTATAGAAACATACTAATATCCATAAATTCTTATACAACGCAACTGTTCTACAAGTTCTTCTCAAAACATCAAAAAGAAATAAATTAAGTTCTTCATTGATCAGCTCCGGCCAGCTATGCCGTCTAGCTACTCCATATGGTTTTACTCAATTTCGTCCTCCATAAACTTCTCGTCATCTGAAAATTGGTAAGAGTGAGATACAAAGCCCACCAAGATACTCACATGCAGAAAACATAAATATACATATAATCAGATCAAAGTAAGGATTTATATCATAACTTAAAATATATAAAATTGCCAAATAATTTCTTCTTTAGTTCAGAATTTCCTTGTTCTTATTCTTATTATCTTGTCTTCAGAAGATTCATAAAAACCATTAGAAATTCATATCATCTTCAGGGATCGGACAGGAGCGGACAATATCAAGGAAGGATTGTGTGTTACCCATAATCTAAGGCCGTATCCTCTCATTATGCCCCTTGAGATGGGAGGTAATACCTTTAACTCGGCATATTGGGACGTAGTCCAAAAGTCTTATGCCACCAAAAGTCTCCCCCCGTGGCCCAGGAGGGAGTCCTAGAGTATCACTCCAATATCCTTCATCCATCTTTAACAGCAATTTTAGTGAAAACTAGATTCTTAGTTCATCTCTTTTGATGGTCATCTGTCATAGTTCAAAAGTCAAAAGTCGTAGAGTTCTACTTGCTGTCCGGATTACATACGTTTTTCCTTATTCTTATAGCCTTTGTTCTTTAACTTCAACAATTGAAATCCGTATAGCCTTTTAATCATCTTTGAGTCAAAGATTCTTTAATCAAAAGTCAGAGGTCTTTTTTTTTTGTCAAAGTAAGAAATCTTTTTCTTAAAAATCGGAGTACTTTTCTAACAAGGGCAGAGTTCTTCTAAAAAGGCCGGAGTTCTTTCACGAAAGGTCGGAGTTCTTTTCTAAAAAGCTGGAGTTCTTTTCTAAAAGCCGGAGTTCTTTTCTCGAAAGGCCGGAGTTCTTTTTACTGAAAGTAAGAGTTCTTTTTACTGAAAGTCGGAGTTCTTTTCTCAAAAGTCGGAGCTCTTTTTCTCAAAATGCCGGAGTTCTTTTCTTAAAAGCCGAAAGTCTTTTCTTTAAACATGCAATTATCAAAGTTTATATAAACCGACAAATAATCATACTTCAAGCAGAACAAAACCGAACATCATGAATATTATTAAATCAAAGGAATAGAACAAACATCATACATAAGTTCATAAAAATATCAGATATACTGGCATTGTAAACATGCATAATCATGAACTTAAAACAGAGGTGAGTACTCTTGCCAGGATTTCTTTTACTTCGCCTTGAACTTTTGGTCTCCCTTTACTAGAAAATTTTATTGCGTGCCTTTTTCTCACGTCATCTAATTCTTATTTATAGGCCTTGGGTTTGGTGGCCGTCATTTGGGTTTGGTTATACTGGGTGGAATGTTTCGGTGTATGTTATTTATAGCTTTACATTCAAAGAGTTTCCTCATTAAATTTCTAGGTTATTTATGGTTCTACATTTCCAAAGAGTTTCCGTATTAATTTCTAGGTTATTTACGTTTCTCATTTAAATACATTTCGGTCAACTAACTGGCGTTGACTGGATTACTTTCCTCTTTCTCGTCCTTCCTTCCATTCATGTTTTTCGGTCAACATTTTACGTTGACCGGATTACTCCTTCATCATGCCTTCCAGTCAACACTCGTTGACCGAATTACTCCTTCTTCACACTTTCCGGTCAATACTTGTTAACCGGATTACTCCTTCTTCGCGCCTTCCGGTCAACACTTGCTGACCGGATTACTATCTTTAACACAATTTCCTAGGTATTTTTAATTTAGCATCGGGGATTTCTATATTCTAGGATCTGGGCCATTACAATCTCCCCCATTTACAGAAATTTCATTCTCAAAAGTTTAAATGAAGTTACTAACCTCCACAAAATAGATAGGGATACTTGTTTCAAATCTCTTCCTCTCCTTCCCAAGTTGCTTCTTCAGGTGAGTGATTTTTCCAGAGCACCTTTATTAAAGAGATTGATTTGGAGCATAGCCTTTGTTCCCTTCGATCTAAAATTTATACTGGTTCTTCTAAAAAAGATAATCCTTGTCAATTGCCAAAGGCTTGAATTCAATTACATGAGTAGGATCATGGACATACTTCCTAAGCATTGATACATGAAACATGTCATGTACTTCTGCCAAGCTTGGTGGGAGTGCAAGTCTATAGGCCACTTCTCCGATCCTTTCTATAATCTAAAAAGGACCAATAAATCATGGTTTCAGCTTTCCTTTTACCCCAAATCTATACGTCCCCTTAGATGGCGACACCTTTAGGAATACAAAATTGCCTTCTTCAAATTCTAGTGTAAATCTCCTCTATTATGCATGGCTCTTTTATCTGCTCCAAGCTACTCTTAGTGAATTGGTGATTTACATCTCCTTCCATACATGGCCTCAAAAGGAGCCATGCCTATGTTGGCCTGATAACTGTTATTATATGCGAATTCTACCAAAGCTAAGAAATTATCCCAAGTCCCTTTCATCTCTAATACCAAGGCCCTTAACATATCCTCGAGGATCTGAATCATCCGTTCTGACTGGCCGTCAGTTTGTGGATGATAAGCGGTACTAAATTTTAATTCTGTTCCAAATTCTTTATGTAGACTCTTCCAAAACCTTGAAACAAAGCGAGGGTCTCTATTTGATACAATAGAGGCAGGCATACCGTGAAGCCTGACAACCTCGTTTACATATGCTGGGCTAGTTTATCACTGGAGTAAGTCGTCCGGATTGCCAGAAAATGTGCTGACTTTGTTAGCAGGTCAACAATAACCCAAACAACATCATGTTTTCTTGGTGTCCTTGGCAGTCCGGTCACAAAGTCTACGGCAATATCTTCCCATTTCCAGCCAGGAAGCGGCATTGGTGTTAATAACCCAGAAGGCTTCTTTATTTCGGCCTTTACTTGTTAGTATACAAGACATTTTTCCACGTAAGTTGCAATATCCCTCTTCATATTCCTCCACCAGAATGTTTTCTTTATATCTTGATACATCTTATTGATTTTCGGGTGGATTGTATACCGGGATCTATGGGCTTCCTTAAAAATTTTCTCCTTTAATTCTTTGTTGTCCGGCACACATAATCGATCCCTAAACATTAATGCTCTATCCGGCTTAACATGAAAATTTCGTTGGGAATCTTTATCCAGATCACTCATGGTATTCACAAGGAAAGAATCATTCGCCTGTCCTCCCTTAACCTCATCTATCACTTCTGGCTGGACTTGAAGGTATGCTAAAATCATTCGCTTTCCTTGAACATATCGTTGGATGTCATAGTACAATAGACAGTCCAGCATCTCCATTTGCTTGACTTGCATCCTTGCCAAAATACCGGGTTGCCGACTTAGTGCATCGGCAACTACGTTGGCCTTACCTGGCTCGTACCGGATTTCACAGTCATAATCCTTCAGAAATTCAATCCACCTTCGCTGCCTCATGTTCAGTTCCTTTTGAGAGAATAAATACTTTAAACTTTTATGATCAGAATAGACTAAGAATTTCTCACCATACAAGTAATGTCTCCAGATTTTTAGTGCAAACACTACAACAGCTAATTTCAGATCGTGAGTTGGGTAATTTCTTTCATGATCCTTCAACTGTCGTGACCCATAGGCAACTACCCTTCCATGTTCTATTAACAAACAGCCCAATCCAATCTTTGAGGCATCACAATAGACAATCAATTCTCCTGATTTATTTGAAATGGTTAGGACCGGCGCAGAAGTTAGCCTGCCTTTAAGCACCTGAAAGCTCCTTTCACAATCATCGGTCCACTCAAACATAGCATCTTTCTTTGTTAGTTGTGTGAGTGGTAAGGCGATTTGGGAGAAGTTTTTCACAAACCGTCTGTAATATCCGGCCAAGCCTAAGAAGCTCTGTACTTCGGTCACAAAAGTTGGCCGATTCCATTTCACCACTGCCTCCACCTTCTTAGGGTCAACAGAAATCCCTTCTTTGGAAATGACATGTCCAAAGAATTCCACTTTCTCTATCCAAAATTTATACTTATTCAGTTTGACGAACAGCTGGTGTTCCCTAAGGATCAGGAGTGTGGTCCTTAAATGCTCCTTATGTTCCTCATAGCTCTTCGAATAAACAAGGATGTCATCAATAAAGACTATCATAAACTTATCCAAGTAGGGTTGAAAAACTCGATTCATCAAGTCCATAAATATGGCTGGCACGTTAGTCAACCCAAAAGGCATTACGACAAACTCATAGTGCCCGTATCTAGTTCGAAAAGCAGTCTTTGCTATATCATCCCTTCTGATGCAAAGCTGATGGTATCCTGATCTAAGGTCGATCTTTGAGAATACACAAGCTCCTTATAACTGATCAAGGAGGTCGTCAATCCTTGGCAAAGGATATTTATTCTTAGTGGTAATTTTGTTTAATTCCTGATAATCAACGCATAACATCAAGGTATCGTCCTTTTTTCTTACAAACAGGACAGGTGTACCCCATGGCGACACACTCGACCAAATGAAACCCTTATCTAACAACTCTTGGAGTTGCTGTTTTAACTCCTTAAGTTCCACCGGCACCTTCCTATATGGTGCTTTGGATATTGGTGCTGATCCTGGCACCAATTCTATTCCAAATTCCAACTCTCGCTTGGGCGGCAGCCCAAGTAACTCATCAGGGAATAGGTTTTTGAACTCCCGTACCATAGGAATCTCTTTGACCAAAGTTCCTTGACTCTCAGTCACACTAGTGAAGGCTAAGTAAGCTTGGCACCCATCACCAATCAAGTGCCAGGCATGGAGGGCCAAAATGAAGCAAGATGCTTCCTTACGCCTGACTCCCTGAATATAGAATGGCTTGTTTCCAGGGATGGCAAAATCCACTCTTTTTCGGAAATAATTAATACTGGCATGATACCTTGCTAACCAATCCATTTCCAAGATTGCATGGAAGCCCTTCATTTCCAGCAAAACCAGATTAACAGGCATCACACATCCATTTGATTCTATCGGACACTCTGGATATACCACATTTAAAATTACAGACGACCCTGTGGGTGAGACGACCATCAGTGGGCAGCCAAGAACTTGAGGGAGGGTCGTAAGATACTTCGCAAATTCATGAGATACAAATGAGTGGGTAGATCCTGATTCAAAGAGTATATGACTTGAAGTGCCACAGATAGAAAGTGTACCTTCCACTACCTCTGTAGAGGTTTCGGCCTCCTTTGCAGAAACGGCAAACACCTTAGCTGGAATGGGAGACTTAAATCCTAGGGCTTGTTTTGTGAGTGGGCAATTCTTGATCATGTGTCCAGCCTTGCCACAGTTATAGCAGACTCCCCGCTTCTTATAGCACGGCTTCCCTTCATGTGATTTTTTGCAATGATCACATGCATTGCTAGATGCTCGGGAAGTCTGTACAGGTTGGTCCTGCTCCACACGGGATCTCAACGGTCTCGCTTTCTTAGAAGGGTCTCCACTAGCACTGGCCCTTGAAGCCTGACTAAAAGTCCTTTGCCTAAGAAATGCTCCTCTCTCCAGCTCCTTCTCATAGATGACAGCCCTTTCTAGCACCTCTCTGTATGTGGCCAACTTCAGAGTTAAAAGGTGCCTCCTAATATCGTCTCTTAATCCTTAAAAGAACCTCCTAGCCTTCCTCTCCTGGTCTTCCACCATATAAGGAGTATAACGAGATAGCTCTGCAAACTTTGCATCATACTCAGCCACAGAGTGAGTACCTTGCCTTAAGCGAAGGAATTCATCCTCTTTCTGTCTGCGAAGGTTAGTTGGGAAATATTTTTTCAAGAATGCTGCTTCAAACATTTTTCAAGTAATATCCCTGTCTAGTACCTCGAAAACTCTCTTCAGTAATTCCCACCAGTGGTGGGCCTCACCCGCCAGCTTATGGGTGGCAAATAGAACAATATCTCTAGCAAGGCACTTAATCACTGCAAACACCTTCTTTAGTCATTGGATCCAGGTATCTGCCTTCAATTGGTCGGGTTCTCCTGAAAATTCAGGGACTCACTCGTTGGTAAAGCTATCGTAGACCGACCTCTCCTGATGAACAGAAACTGGGGTGGTTATCGGAGTTGGTGGAGCCAAGGCTTTGATAACATCAGCCATCCTGTCTAGCAGGTTCAAGTACCTTGCCTCCAGATTCGGAGGATTGTTAGTCCGAATGGCTCACCTTCCTCCATTAGACATGACTTCAGCAACGACCTTGATTTCTGAAAAGAACGTTGTTGTCAGTCTACTAGCCAAGGGTGGCTATCACAAAATACTCTGTCATAAGTATGAGTAAAGCTAACCTCTTTCTTGCCTTAACTAATCCTGTCCTAAGTTTCTGTATTCATTCCGATTGAATCCTAAAGTATCTTAGTTATTTCTCTGATACCAATCGTAATGGACCAGCCTTATTCCGCCGCAAAAAGCCGCCGTCAATCCTAAATCTTTGCATCAAAATAGAAAACAACTAGGTGGACATAAAAAAAAATTTCTTTTCTTTCATATGAATAAACCTTCGTTTTTATATACAGGATTGCTTGAGACCGAACTACATGAGTTGGCCTTTCGATTTTAATTTCTTACCTGGCCGGCCAACACTAAGGTTAGTCAGACATGAATGCCTTGATATGACATGAGATGCTACAAGAAATATGGATTTCATTTATCAATAAAGTAATTACGAAAATATGCTAACATCCATAAATTTTAATACAGCGCAACTGTTCTACAAGTTCTTCTCAAAACATCAAAAGAAATAAATTAAGTTCTTCCTTGATCAGCTCCGGCTAGCTATGCCATCTAGCTACTTCATATGGTTCTACTCAATTTCGTCCTCCATAAGCTTCTCATCATCTGAAAATTGGCAAGAATGAGCTACAAAGCCCAGCAAGATACTCACATACATAAAACATAAACATACATATAATCAGATCAAAGTAAGGATTTATATCATAACTTAAAATATATAAAATTACCAAATAATTTCTTCTTTAGTCCAAAATTTCCTTGTTCTTATTCTTATTATCTTTTCTTCAGAAGATTCATAAAAACCATTAGAAATTCTTATCATCTTTAGGGATCGGACGGGAGCGGACAACATCGAGGAAGGATTGTATGTTACGCCACAATCTAAGGCTGTATCCTCTCATTATGCTCCCCGAAGCGAGAGGTAATGCCTTTAACGCGGCATACGGGGCCGTAGTCCAAAAGTCTTATGCCACCAAAAGTCTCCCCCCGTGGCCTAGGAGGCAGTCCTAGAATGTTACTCCAATGTCCTTCATCTATCTTTAGCAACAAGTTTAATGGAAACTCAGTTCTTAGTTCATGTCTTTTCATTGCCATCCGTCATAATTCGAAAGTCAAAAGTCGTAGAGTTCCACTTGTTGTTCGGATTACATACGTTTTTTCTTGTTCTTATAGCCTTTGTTCTTTAACTTCAACAATTTAAGTCCGTATAGCCTTTTAATCATCTTTAAGTCGAAGATTCTTTGATCAAAAGTCAGAGGTCATTTTTTTGTCAAAGTAGGAAATCTTTTTCTTAAAAATCGGAGTACTTTTCTAACAAGGACGGAGTTCTTCTTCTAAAAAGGCCGGAGTTTTTTTCTCAAAAGGCCGGAGTTCTTTTCTAGAAAGCCGGAGTTCTTTTCTCAAAAGGCCGGAGTTCTTTTTTCAAAAGCCGGAGTTCTTCTTACTAAAAGTCGGAGTTCTTTTTACTGAAAGCCAGAGTTTTTTTTATTGAAAGTTGGAGTTCTTTTTACTGAAAGTCGGAGTTCTTTTCTCAAAAGTCGGAGCTCTTTTTCTCAAAATGCCGGAGTTCTTTTCTCAAAAGTCGGAAGTCTTTTCTTTAAACATGCAATTATCAAAGTTTATATAAACTGACAAATAATCATACTTCAAGCAGAACAAAATCGAACATCATGAATATTATTAAATCAAATGAACATAACAAACATCATACATAAGTTCATAAAAATATCAGATATACTAGTATTGTAAACATGCATAATCATGAACTTAAAACAGGGGTAAGTACTCTTACTTGGATTTCTTTTACTTCGCCTTAAACTTTTTGTCTCCCTTTAGTAGAAAACTCTATTGCGTGCCTTTTTCTCACGTCCTCTAATTCTTATTTATTGGCCTTGGGTCTGGCGGCCGTCGTTTGGGTTTGGCTATGTTAGGGGGATTGTTTCGGAGTTTGTTATTTATGACTTTACATTCAAAGAGTTTCCTCATTAAATTTCTAGGTTATTTATGGTTCTACATTTTCAAACAGTTTCCTTATTAATTTTCAAGTTATTCATATTTCTCATTTAAATACATTCCATTGCCCTTGGCATATCGCTGGACATCACATTGCTTCAGATAGTCTAATAATTCCATTTGCATGATTTGTAATCGAGCCTAAATTCCTGACCACGGACTTAATGCACCCGTAACCACATTAGCCTGTCCAGGCTTATACTGTATCTCACTGTCGTAATCTTTTAAGAAATTAAGCCACCTCTTTTACCTCATGTTAAGCTCCTTTTGGAAAAATAGATGCTTCAGGCTCTTGTGATTAGAATACACAAGAAAAGTTTCACCATACAGGTGATGCCTCCAAATTTTTAAGGCAAACACCACAGCAGCCAGCTCTAGATCATGAGTGAGGTAGTTCTTTTCATGCACCTTCAATTGTCTAGACCCGTAAGCTACCACCCTACCGTGCTGCATCAATACACATCCCAAGCCCGCCTTAGAGGCGTCACAGTACACCTCATAGCCTCCTGATCCTTCTGGAATCACCAATACTGGAGCAGTAGTCAGACGATCCTTTAACTCTCAAAAACTCTGATCACACTCTTCAGTCCATTCAAATTTAACTTCCTTCTTCAGTAATCGAGTCAGGGACATAGCAATCTGTGAAATGTTTTCTACAAATCGCCGGTAGTAGCCCACCATGCCCAGAAAGCTTCTAACCTCTATTACAGAAGTCGGCCTACTCCAGTTAGTAACAGACTCTACTTTCTTTGGATCCACAGAAATACCACCATCGAAAATTACATGTCCCAAGAACATCACCTTCTCTAGCCAGAATTCATATTTTTCTAACTTAGCATACAGCTTTTTCTCGTGGAGCACTTGAAGTACTATCCTTAGATGAGTTTCATGCTCCTCATAGTTCAAACCATTTCTCAATACCTCGAGACCCTAACACTTAGTAACCTCAAAATCTCAAAGTCACACACTAAGGAAATAACTCCCACAAACCCTCAAACAATAGCAACATCAAAAACTACACTTTATATGGTTACCATGGGTTCAATGTGGCTTTAGATTCATCGCCCAATTTAGTACCTATACACTTAGCAACTTTAAGACCTCGTTGGTATATTAATGAGTCAACTGATTTAAACTAAACACGTCATTTGAAATCACCACGAGTGGATCATTTGATCATTTTTAAAATAAGACCACAGGGCTTTTTTTTTTCAATTTCATAACTTCCACACTTTAGATACGATTTTGTTTCCCAACTTAGAAATGTGACATTTTATTTTTCAGGCAATTGAGCCTACCCAAAGATTTCTTTTCTCATGCCCTTTAAGGGACCAAAGCATATCAAGTCTATAAACCCTTAGCATTCATTATCAGTACTGGTGTCTGTCGACATTTATCTACATAATCCGTTGGCAAGCTTATCCACTTACTATTTCTAAAGCCAGCTTTTATCAGGACATAACCAATTAGATCCTTAATTTATTAGGCAAAGCTATCTCCTAAGACAGAATCTATAATTTCTCAACAGAAACTTCCAATTATTGACTTTGAACGATGAAAGGGCAATTCCAACTAGGAATCCTTAAACAAATCAATCCACTTAGGATCTCCTAAGGTTCTGTCATAACATAATCATTTTAATCTTCAAAATTATTAGATCAGAGTTATCTCTGAGACAGTTTAACATATTTCGATATTAGCTATCGATCTCAACATTTATCTTCCTCGAATTATACCAGAATTCACCTATTACAGTTGTCAACTCTCAGATTCTTAAGACATTAATTTCCTCCCAAGACATCACCCATAATTTTTCCCAAGGCAAGGGCCTCATCACAAAATTTCGCTTACGGGTGAAATCATTTCAATTCATAAATTTCTCACCCACTTTGCTTGTGGGTGATTACCTAATGATAAGACTAACAAAGTGTGACGGAATGGTTTTTTTTTTCCCTCAGAAGCTTCCGTCAAGATAGAAATAGAATTAGCAGACTAAAAGATAAGGCAAGACTCCTGCAGAAATTTTGGCAGAGTCTCCTTTGTAACTGGATGAAAATAAAAAAAAACCTATATGATCAACCATTACAAGCATACAACTATCAATTATACTACAATTCTTCCTACAATACGCATACATAGGATCACATGTGCCATCTATGGCATAAGTCTATAAAATCATTAACTACACTAACAGTTTAATAATGAGATGCCGTCTAGGACCTGTACAATATACCCAAAAGTTCAGAGCGGAAGCTAAACTATTAACTTGCAAAAGCGTAGTTTACCTTTTTACCATCATATACATCATATGCATTCCATACAAAATCCACATGTGCATGAACATCCATAGATACAAGATCTATATGCAAAATCACATGTCCAGTCAAGTCTTTACATCAACTGGTTCTCTCAAAATAGCTCCAAAATATTTCAGGTCCTCAAAAGTCTTTAAAAAATTTCCTTCGGTCACTCTTTCTCGTCAGGTACTAACTCTACTATCTCATCTGGAGGGGAAAAAATAATAAAACAGTAAGCCGGGGCCCAGCAAGGTACATGCATATGTGCAGTAAAACAGTGATGTAGAAAAGTCATGAATCTATGTAGAAATAGAACGGTTAAATAGAATATAACCTAGAAAATAGAGAAAGCATACTTTGACGATATTAAATTTTAAAAATTAGAAATCAGTAGTCAGCAATCGGTAATCAGTAAATAGTAATCAATAATCGATAATCGATAATCAGTAAACAGTAATCAGTAATCGGTAAACGGTAATTGGTAATCAGTAATCGTTAATTGGTACGGAACAAAAATTAATACAGTAACTGTGGTATAGAATAAAATGGTAACATAACATATAGGCAATAGACTCTGCCAGTGTACCCTACTAGCTTAGGGGACAAATAATCGAGGATAATTGTATTTACTCCACACAATCCAAGGCCTATGACTATAGCAGAAGTATCCCATCTTACAGGATCGGTACGGTGTGCCACCCGAAGGTAGGCCATAAACTATACCTTCCTCTTGACCATAACGCCCTAGGGAAGGGCGGACCACATATAACTCCATGGATAGAGTTATCCTCGATAACCACCGTAAAGTTCTAAGGCATGCTGGAGAACCTATCCTAACTGTAGCCAGTTTCGGGTCCTAAATAACAGTATCAAAAATAACTTCTTTATTGAAAACCCTCTTTCATTATTAGAGTTCCACAATTTCCTTTCAGTTAGCTTCAGAACGTACGGTAACGGTCTAAAAACTCCATCAATTTTACTTCAAAAGTGTATGAAAATTTATCAGTATATTTCCGTGTAAAATTTTCAAAAACAAATTATAATGGGAGGTTCATTTCAGTGTTAATTAACTTTTATATACCAGAGCTACGGTTAAAAATCATCAAAACCCCTTCATTTTCGTACCTAGGGCTTCACCAAAACTTCTGAACTCAAATTGATCACTAAACATATGCTTATTCATGAAATTAATGTCATAAATCAATACACATATATTAAGTCATGCAATTTACCCAAAAATTCCCAATATTTTCGAGCTAGGGTTTCATCACAAGCTTTCGAGACAAAATCGAACACAATTTACGTGCTTATTCACGAAATCGAAGCCAAAACTTGCAATAAACATGGATAAATACAAAATCTATTCGAACAATAGAAGGAAACATGCTTCATTTACTTTAATCATGCATTAACAACATTTTAGAGCATTTTTATCAACTTTAAAGCAAAAAGAATTGGTAAAAATAAAAAACAACGTCCGAAGTACACTTACCAGAACCCGATCAACCGTTGTTTTTACCCGGATAAGATCGGAACGAGTGATTTCTCCCCTTCTCTTCCTCTTCGTGCTTACTGTCGTACCTCAGCTTCCTCTCTTCGGAAGGAACAGATTAACTTGAAGAGCTTCCGAATACGAATTCCTTCAAAATTAGGCATATCGAAACTTTCAAATTGAACAATTGAATTCACTCAAATACATATCAGTTAATCGGCATTTAAACATGGAAACATTACACAAAATATCGTCCGAAATTCTCGGGTGAACAGTACACGTGAAGTGTGCATATATACACAAATCGATTAATTCTCAAACTTTCGGACATCCAACAAGTAATCTATCTATCCCAAGGCATGCGTAACTATAATTCCAAGTCAATTTATACATTTAACTCCAAATAGAAGCTCAAACGGTGTCCGGGCACAAGTCTAGGGCTTCGCAAATGAATTTCCACAAAATTTAACAATTTCGGATACTCAATCGGTAAATCAACTTACCCAAGTCTTGTATAATCATAATCTAGTCCCAAATAGATCAAAAGCCCCAAAAATCGAAGCACGAAACCACCCAGGCTTAGGGTTAGGGTTTCACGATCGAAATTTCACATAATTCTACCAAATCGGGTACCCAACCGATGAATTAACTTACGGGGGATATGGGTAATCATATTCTATTCCTAATTCATGCAAAAGCCTCAAAAATCAAAGGCCGGAATCCACCTGATCGTGCATGAACAGTACACGGGCGTGGGTAAGGGTTTCGAATGCGCATAACGGTGCAAAAATAATGAATCGGACGACGAATTTCACATATATACAAAATTAGACTATGGGAATCACAATGATATACGTAGGGTCGGGTATCGGGACAAAATACCCGAAGGAGATCGGACGAAAATCAATAGAAACGAAAGAAAAAGGCAAAGATGTACTTGCCTTGACATGCTCTACGATTTCTCTAACTAGCTCGAAGCCGGATTCTGACTCCATGGCCTCGATCTCCTCCTTTCTCTCTCTTGTTCGACGCCCTTTCTCTCTCTAAAAGGGTTTGGTTGTGTGGGAAAATGAAAATCGTGAAACACCACGGAGCTTTAAAATAGCTTGGTGCTCGAGCGCGCGACGGGCGCAGCCCTACTGCCCAGGCCGGCTTGAGCGCGCAGTGAGCACAGTGACATCCGAATTCTGTGCTCTCCGTGGGCTCGAGCCCACAGAGGGCGCAGGTCAAGCCCACCGCAAGCTTACAGCAAGCCTACTTCACCTTTTTGCCATTCAGGACCCGTTTTGACCATTATAACCCAATCTTTCATATCCTTGGGCCGTATTTTTGATTATATAACCTTAATAAGTCATGATTATCATAATTTAAAACACAAAATCTTATTTACGAATTAACATTTCACAGCTTACAATTTCAGTTCCCGATTTACCATTTTCGGTTCTTTGAGCTTTTCAATTCGATTCTTCCCGTACCTTTTAACCACAATTTACCTATTTTAACTTATTTGCCTCTCAATTATCATATTCCGAAACTCGGGTCGTCACACAGAGTCTCAATCTTTCTCAAGAACATATCACCTATGCTAACTTACCTGATCATTAGTTAATCCTACTTTCCGGAGGCCCTAAGGCTTCCTCAACAGCACCTAACCGATGCTCTTTCAATTTTATACATTCCTTAGAGACTAGTTCTAATTTCAGTTTCCTCTAAACCGTCCGTTAAAATAGTTTGGCTTGGTCTTTCTCTCCAGATATATATGTTCCTCAAAACTTTCATAACTAGATTCTCAAACGATCATTTATTGACTTCCAAAAAGGGCGGTCTGCTTTCTAATTAGAATCAATGTCTATTTTCTAATTCATTTAACCTTGCCTCTCATTCAGAATACATAATCCAATTGCAAGGCATTATATCCTCTCGATGTAAATTACACAAATATCCTCGAGTATCTTTTCAACACTAAAAGGACTCCCACCACTAAAATATCAATTCAAGATCATCAGTCCCACTTATTCGCCATATCAATCAAATGAAACAAATATTTCTTCTTCCAGTCGAATACACATCTAACTACTTGTCATAATTCCCAGTTACCGACAAAATTTTAGCATTTAGCAATGTAGTATTTCATTGTCAAGCTAATTTATTTACTCCAGTAAAACCACTGAACTTTTCACAAGAATCTGACTAAAACCCAGGGGACTCACCATTCAATCCACCTCAAACAAATTCACATGGGTTCTATTTTCAGGCTTTCATAACCACACTTGTCCCAATAACGGGACCAATTCATAGTGATCCTTCACCTATCTTACGGGTACCTCAATCTTAGAGACTCCCAACCATCAAATCATTAACTTCTGATTATTTCAAAGTTTGCCAAATATCTTCATCGAAGCTATTCGAATCCACAAGATCATCACCGATCTCGGCACAACCTCAACAGTAACTTCATTTGGCGGTCGAAAAATAAGATAGGCTAATCTTCTCTTTAACAATTTCCTCTAATTTTCATATTCACTAAATAACTTTTCAGGAATGGCCTAATATGCCATCTACACTTAGCACATGCCTCATCATATGACTTGCAAACATCAGCATATTTACTCCATTACTTCTTTTGCAAATTATCTGATACGTAAACCTAATTACAATTCAGATTATTTCTTTCAAAATTATTAGTTCTAGTGTGGCAATCTACCATCCAGATCATCTCAATACTCCATCAAGATTACTTATTTACAAACCCAAATCGGATATCAAAATTCATAATTCCTTCAGACAAGGGTTGCTCCTCAGGGATTGGCATCATTAGATTTTACTCTTGAATTCAAACACATAAACTTATTCCCTTGTTATCATCAATAACTAGTTTCATCTTCAAGCCATCCAAGAACATTACATAAAGAAAAAGAATACCTCTAAAATCAGATACTTCCAGAAACATCTCAAGAAATGAGGTGTGACACCAAGTAACCCATTATTAGCCCCGCCTTTCCTTAGCTAGCTGAACTTTATTTAGACAAGTAAAAACCTTAATTATTTTCTTTAATATCCCAAGCTCAATTCATTAACTATTCTCCTAACTTAATTCTAGACCAGAACGAGCAAAAATATCTTATCTTATCTCAAAATAGCTCCACCTGAACCTTCAACCTACTTAAATTCTGCTTAATCACTAAGCCTCGGTCCATTTCTATCCTAAATCATCTTGGCCTTAGATTAAATTACCTTAAACACAAGCCTAAAATCCCAAACCGATCAACCTAGACCTGAAGCCACCGTAAATCAATTAAATTGCTTACCTTAATCATTAAGTCCTAGCTCAAGTTAATCCTAACTTACGCAAGCTAGAACACCTAGGATTTTCTAACTTAGCCTGATCAATCAAAGCCTATCTCTACCTATTCGGTCAATCAGGATCATTTCCTAAACTTTCGCATACAATTCACATTATTCCTAAGGCATCTCATATTCTCCGATACCAATTATAACGGGATGGATCCTAAACCCTATAGGACCCTTCTTCAGACAAATTTTGAACAAAATTCATAAATTTAAATCAATAATTCTACTAAAATTTTGATAGAGTTCCGTTTAAAACTGGATAGAAACAAAAATACATCCTATAATAAATACTCTGTATATATCACACTTGATATCCAAACCTCAGACTTATGACCACAACACAATCACAAAACCAGTACAAGCATGCAACTATCCAAATATCTTAATTCACATCCTACAATACGTGTACACAGGACCACAAGTGTCATCCATAGCTTTACTTTAACAACTCTATCCACTATATCAGAATTCAAACGAGAAATGCCATCTAGGACCTGTACATATTCAATAATCAGAATTGCAGAAGCAACTATATCCATAACATAATCCTACGAAAGCATAAATACAGTTCTAACAGAATACAGAACGCATAATAATTATCAATACATAAATCCAACCTTTACTTAGACATTGACATGCAAAACTATAAAATCTTCCAAGATCTTCATGATGACTTCGAGGCTTCACCGAGGCTCCAGAATCTTCCTTGCTAATCACTAGCTATGCGTGATCATCTAATATCTTCTCTATATTTTTATCTAGAAGAGAAAAAAATAATAAAATAGTGAGTCAAAGCCCAGCAACGTACATGCTAGCATGCAGTAAAACTTTCGTATAGAACAGAATATAGTAAAATGGATACAGTCGGATATTAAAGTATCAATGCTATAAAACAGCGATTTACAGAAACTATAATAGAACATAATGTAGAAGATTACAAAACTGTTAGGAAACAGAAACAATCAAGCTTTGGAAATCAAAAATCAGTATAGTTATGCTTCGTTAATAATAAATCGGTTAAAAAGGCTCTAGAAAGTAGAAATTGGTCTCAACTCTATAACTTATAGAAAATCCATTTTCTATCAGTAAAGGATCCAACCAGTAAACTCTACTAATAGAGGGAGCAAATAATCGATGATAGATTGTGCTCAATCCATACAATTAAAGGCCGATGACAAGAACAGGAGATCCCTTCTTGTAGGATCTATATAAAAATACCTCCCAAAAGATGGTGGATTATATGCAAATACCTCCCAAAGGTCGGTCGATCATCAGAATTTTACCCTCTAAAACTAATGCCCTTACGAAGGGCGGATCATGTATAATTCCATGGACAGAGTTATTCTCGATTACTACCAAAACATTCTAAGACTTGTCGGAGAACCTAACCTGACTGTATATTAGTCACGAGTCCTAATTAACAATATCAGAAATATTTTTCCTTCTTATTTCATAACTGAAAATCCTTTTTAGTTTCAGAAATCAGTTAGAGTTTCACAATAACACTTCGGTCAGTTTTAAAATATATAGTAATAGTTTAAAACCCTTTAATTTCGCTTTAGAATATACAGAAATAGCTAAAAACTCTTCAGATTTGTTTCATAAAATACAATAACGGTCTAAAACCCTTCAGTTTTGCTTCAAAATATACGGAAACAGTTAGAAACCCTTCAGATTTGTTTCAGAATATACAGTAACGGTTTAAAACCCTTTAGTTTTGCTTCAGAACATACAGAAACAGCTAGAAACCCTTCAAATTTGTTTCAGAAGTCCACAGTAATTCATCAGTATAAATTTGTGTAAAATTTTAAGAAACAAATTACACCAGGAGTTTTATCTCAGTATAGATTAACTTTTATATAATAGAGATTTTGGATAAAAATAGTTAAATCCCTTCAATTTCGTGCTTAGGGTTTTGACAAAATTTTTAGATGATAAATGGACACCAAACAAATGCATTTTTATGAAATTGAAGTCAGATATTGTAGTATATATATAAACATGAAATATGTCTAAACAATTTGCAGAAACAAGCTTTATTTATATAGAATATGGTGAAACTAATTTTTAGAGCATAAAGACCATTTTTGAGATATAGAAAAGTAGTAAAAATAGAAAATAGCATCCGATGTACACTTGCCTGGACTCAGTTTACAGTTACCGTGACTCTGATTGGAGTGGATCGGAAGATTTTCTCCTTTCCTTTCTCTTCCCTTTCCTTCTTCGCTTCTCGCTTTCCCGTTCTACCATCGAGGTCTAGCCAAAATGAGCCCTAATCCCTTACCAAAATGAAAGGAAAGAAAGCACGTGAAGGGCCCGTGATTGGCACTTGAGAGCCAAGTAAGCATCCCATATAAATTGATGGCTGCACTTGAGCGCTAACCGGGAGTGCTTCGAGCACCCGGTTCTGCTAAACCTGCTTGGATGGCGCCCGAGTGCCACTTCGACCGGTGCATTCTATTTTTCACACCCCGTTTGCGCTTGAGCTCTCTCGGGCGTGGGTCAGGCCTGCATTGATCCTGTCAGTGCTTCCAGTGGAAAGCCAGGAGGTAAGGACATCCATTAAGGCATTGAGTGCTTTCTAAGAGTCCTAAGTCCTAGGGTCCTCGTAGTCCATTAGGAAGAAGGGGAGCTAGGAGGGGAGTAGACAGCCTCTGAACTCGAGTCAATAAATTCTTGAAGAAATGGTTACAGACCAGGTAAATATGTGTACCTAAAGTGAAAAAATTACACATGAATGCCGGAACGGAAGAATGGAATGAGGGATCGCTACCACTCAATCTCTTTCTCCCTACCTCCGCTGCTATTTCATATCATAAAGGGCTACTAGCTCTTGGAGTAAGGGCATTAGGCTTAGGAGTGTAGGCTTGCTTCGCATAGGCTACACAAGCCAGGGAAAGGAAGTCACTTCCGGGATTAGCTCTTTGAAGGAAGAAGAGAAGACGGTGCTAGTCTTTGAGGGATGTCCGCTCTTGCCGCTGCACAAGTAACTGCTGTTGTCGCCTTGTCCGCCGTTCTCTTATCCGCTTGAATAAGCTCACTCTTGGTTAGCTATGAACAAGGAGTGAAGAAAGGCTAAGGCCAATCATTCCCTAGTCTCTCCTATATCCTATTGCTATTCTAGCTGGGATATTCTCTCTATTAAAGCATATAGGAATCAGAGGTAATATCGTATAAGTCTAGTCAACAATCATTCCTTTAGTTCCATTCGTTCGCTTTAAAGCACGAGCTGCGAGAAAGAGATTGATTTTCGATCTTGTACTAATCGCCAATCTCGATTCAACTACAAGCCTGCTATTCACTCGATTGAAAGTCGGATCTTGCCTTCATTCCTAAAGGAAGTGCTTTCCTCACCTCAGAGCTTCACAAGAGCAATCACAGTCGAAAGAGCAAACTGATTCAACAATCGCTATTCTTTTTCACCGCTAACTGTGCCATGAACTGCGTTCAGAGTCGATTCTGTAACAGGAAAAGGGGTGACCGCTACTGCTCTACGCCTTACTAACAGCTATACCACACTAACTCCGTCTATTGCTCCTATAGGTTCTGCGGAATCGAAACTCCCTTTAGATAGAGAAGACTAAGAAAAATAAGACTTTCTGTCGCTCGTCCCTTCTAGCCAAGCCAAGTCAAGCTTTCCAGCAGTCAAGCCAGATGCGGATTCGATAGCGCCGTCTTCTTCCTTCACACAAGGCCATGCCTTTAATACGATACGACAGGACCAATGGCAACTGATGAAACAAGAGAAAAAGCTATCAAACCACACTCACTAATTGGCCTGGCCTATCCGGTTCTATAGATTATACGCCTTACTAAAATCTTAAAGCCCAATTTGGTCTGTGGAAGATGACCGGTCTGGGTTTTGGTTGGATGGTTCTGGCTGAAGTGGATGATGATGCTGATGTGGATTATTAACGGTTCTGTTTGATCTTGTCTTGCTTTGATGGAGCTGAAATCTGGTCTTGTCTTCGTGGAGCAGCTGCTGGAATTCTGTCTCTTGGTTGCTGCGGCTGGATTCGCTGGGATACAGCTGCTGGAATGGGTTAGTCAATGTATGGCACCTGCTGTGATGGAGGTTGCCGATTTCAATTGAGGTTTCCGTTTGGGACTGGAGGCCGGATGGGCCCTGAGACCGGTTTGGCTTGCTGACATGGACTGTCACCTGCCGTTTGGCCAGGAATTTATTGGATATGTTCCTGGATAATGCAGAGTGGACATTAGCTGTTAATTGCACTGGGCTTTCTCTGAAGTGCAGATCGGCTATTGGATTTTCTGCCTGGAATTCTCTGCAGATCTGCAGATTGCATGCTGGACTTCTTTGCCTGTATTGAGTGGCGGTGCATTTTGTTGGCCCAGCTGGACCTTATTGCTGGTTGCAGGCTACATCGTGCTTCATTGCTGAAGGTGTGGGGCTGGAAGCAAGAGCTATTGCCTTGAATTGGCATGTTTTTTTTGTTTAGGAACTGCTTTACTGATGTTAGAGTGGTTTGTTTGTACTGTATGAATATCAGCATTTTTGTTTTTCTGTTGGTTTCTTTCGTTGTAACAGAGTGCTCGGGGCATGCCTTAACAACTATGGTTTATCCCCAAGTCGGAATAACACTTGGAGATAAATCGTTACTTGTAAATTTTTTTTCTCCCATTAATCCAAATCACTTACTTACCAAAAAAAAAAAAAGCCATCTAGGACCCATTTTGACCCTTCCAACCCAATTCTTTGCATCCTTGGACCCTAATTTTAATTATATAACCTTAATAGGGCTTGATTATCATAATTTAAAGCTTGAAATCTTATTTATGAATTAACATTTCTCAGTTTACAACTTCGGTTCCCGATTAACCAATTTCGGATCTTTGGGCTTTTAGATCTGATTCCTTCCATACCCATTGACATTAATTCACCTATTTTAAGTTAATTACTCATCTTTTGTCATATTTGGGAAACCAGTACCCCTACAGAGCCCATCTTTCTCCTAATTATCATATTTTCGAAGCTCGAATCATTATAATGTGGCATAGCGGTTTACCTACGACCTGGTTATGTAGGGCAAATAAAATACTACCCTAACCTCCTGTGGTCCAGAGGCAATCCTTATCCTTTCACAGTAATATCTTAAGGCTTGCTAGGAGTATTCCCCGCTACAATACAATGCTAAAGTAATCCTTGAGTCTCTACTATAATGCTTGTTGCAGGCCAAGGGGTATTACCTCTGTAATATAAATCTGTGGTTCTAGTTTTATAGTTTCTTATTCATTTGATGGAAGGTCCACCACAATTCATTCACAATAGCTCCATCCGAGAGAACAATTTGATTAAATCTCCAATTATGGGTTTCTCTCCGAATACAAATACAATTATTATTTTTCCTTCGGACTTAAATCTTTTCACGAGTTAGTTTGGATGCATGGAGATCACGACGCATACGAAAGATGAGAATTCCTTACCACCATTTGACAATTATCACTTTGGGGACCACCAAGGACGTATTTCCTTTACAAACGGAGCACAAACATATAATATTGGGGCTTATAATTAGACATAAATTTCATAGTAATTAGATAGGATGGAAATATGCAAAATTCTCATTTGTCTCTTGTCAACAATGCTAGGGCCAATTCAGAGTTTTCAGACGTCATGAACAGGCCGATACTTGTGAGATTGAATGCCCGGCTGATGTTTGTGCATAATTAGGGCATGATAATTCACAATTTGAGGACAATTAAGCATAAAATTTGAAAGGAAGGGGGGAGAACCTGAGCTAGGTGCGGGTTAGGGTTTGGCGAAGCCAAATCGAGCAAATCGGAGGGGAAATTGGACAATAAACCATAAATACTTTAGGCAATAATCATGGGTTACATATGTTTTGCGATTTGGATGAGCATCGGAACGATAATACCTGATGAAGAACGAATAAAAATCGAAAGAGTGGAAAAATAAAGTATGAGCGCACTTGCCTCAATCTGATCCATCACCTTTCTAATTGGCTCTCGGACGGATTTAGACTCATGGGCTTCGATCTCCTCCTTCTCTCCCTAGCTCTTCGACCTCTCTCTCTCTAAAAATAAAAAATGGCCACAAATAACATGGGAGAAGCCCTCACACAAACAAATACCCAGTCGGGCTATCATCAAGCGCACAAATCTGTCAACCGCTCGCCTTGATCACCACTCGAACGGTCATTAGGCATTGGGTGTTCTAGATTTTGCACCCATGGAGAGCCTTAGGCGCTCCTCTGGCACTAGTTAGGTGCCAAGTCCATTCTCCTCATTTTGCTTCCGATCATAATATCTCACATTTCCAAGCCAAAATTTTGATTATTATTAATTCAATTATCTACTTATTACCATGTTTTGGAACTGAAACCTCACAATTGTGGATATATATATATATATGTACTGTATAGGGATTTTGTATAGGTTTGTATTAGTTTGACATTCATATTACCGCCAAAACCATGCCGATTTTCAGTTAGGTAATGTTGTACGTCACAATTATGCTGTGCAATTTTGGCCTTTGATTGTGTGGACTAACACATTCTAGACATTGATCAAATACTCCGTTAGTTGGTAAGGCCTAATAGCCCTGGTTCCTTAAGATATGCAAGGAAAGAATGTGCTAGTAAGTAAAAAGAATTATGTACAAGAAAAAGAGAAAATCAATTACATTTGAAAAATATTTTGAAAGTATGTATGTATTTTTACATATATCACGACTAATATTTTTCTATATGTATATTTTTGAATAAAAATAAGTATGCCCATGACTATTATATCTTGATAAGCATTTGGCTTACTCTTGCTATTTTCTTTCCCTTCAAATGTTCTGTGGGAGTTCACACCTAGTGAATTAAAAGTAAATAAGAACCATTAGAGATGCAGTATTTGTAATGATGTAACTAATTTAGTTTAAGTGACAGTGAAAGAACTTGTAATTTTATAAGCATTTCAGGAATGTATTTGTTTCAATTTAAAAGTGTGTTCACAAAAATTCATATGATTGTCTTGTAAGTTTTAGCAAAATTTTATAAGGCCAATTTGGTATTTTAATTGGCATCTTTCCTTATCATAAGCAATATTTATATTATTGTTGAATAAATGTCAGAGTCATTGATAATTGGTATTATATTTTGCATCCTATGTATAATGGTTTATTGTGATTTACTAGTTATTAAGGTGAGTACACATTTTCTATGATTAAAATGGATATAAGTGTTCAGGACGTGACATTCTAGCCATATTTAGGTCAATTTTGTGATGGCTACATCAATGAATTCAAAGATTTATTGGGGTGTGTAAACTTTGTTTGAGGAATGTATCATAAATTGTAAAAGGCAGTTAGCCGTGTGCTCAATAACATTATTGAATGTGAGTTTTGTTAGAGGAAGTATTATGTTGGGCAAGTGGCTTCTTCAATAACATTATTGTGGGTCTGTAGAACATTGAAGTGGTGGATAATTTGGGTATGACTAATTGATGTCTCGAATGTGTGTAGTTTTCTTGGGTCTAGCTAAATCTGGTAAGTTATCCGTTAAGTATTCATCGACATTTGCAACGTCCGTGGGGTGTTTGGAGTGGAAGTGATTGGTATTCGTCAGAATGGGATGTGTGGGGATAGCTTTTTAGAAATGAAGGGTAAATTGTCAACTATGTCATTTGGATTAATCTTTGATGGATCAAGTAAATTGTAGTAGAATATGATACTTTTGAGGGAGATTTAAAATTTTGTTTTCCCACAGCATGTATGTGTAACATTCGGAATCTTTTTGTGAGGTCCCGAACTCAAAACATGATAATTTAATAGTAATAATAATAATAATAATAATCAGGATAAGGGTAAATATACATGGAAGAATGAATTTCGGAAATGAAAAAAGAGAAAAATGGGCTGCTTCTTACTGATATGCTGCCCAGCAGCACGATGCCTGCCGTGCGCTTGAGTGTGGCAGCAGGCACCAAAACCAAAAAAGCCCCACTTGCTGCTCACCTATGGCGCTCGAGCAAGGCCTTGGCAGTGAGTTGGTGCTCACCGCGTGCCTGTTGCGTGCTCGAGCGCATGCTTGATTTTACTTCAGCGATCTGATTCGTTTTTGTTATAAAAAGGAAGGGGAAGGGAGTTAAGGGCAGCGAACATAGGCACAAAGGAGGAAGGGAAGTAAAGGAGAAGAGGAACGATTCTCCACCAATTTTCATCCAATCAAAGTGAGGAAAACAGTAAATTGGGTGAAGGTAAGTGTACTTCGGACGTTATTTTTTATTTTTACCGCTTTTTATTATCTCTAAAATGGTATTCATGCTCTAAAATCATCTTGCTCCATGTTTAATGTAAATAATGCATATTTCTCAAAACTTCTTGGTTAGATTTTGTGTATACATGTGATTATTATGAATTATAGTTTCGATTTTATATTTTGGCTCACGTTTTGTTTCCAGATGTTTTGTGGCAAACCCTAGCTCAAAACTTTGGGGATTTTTGGTTTAATTGCATGATTTTGTATATGTATTGTGATATATGACTTTGATTTCATGAATAAGCACGTATTTGGTGTCCCATTTATATCCAAAAGCTTTGTGTGAAACCCTAGAATGAAAATTAGAGATTTTTGTGTTTGAAATCCTTAAATCTTGCTATGTGAAGGTTTATTTGTGAAACATTATTGCTGATGCTTTGATTTTTATCTGACAAATTTACATGAAACTATACTATTGAATTACTGTAAACTTCTGAAGCTATCTGAAAGGTTATTTGTATAAACTTAACTTGCCTACTAAGGCACGATGAGTTAAAAGCTAAGAAATAAGTGGAAAGACATTTCTGATTCTATTAATTAGGACCTAGGACTGATATACGGTCACGTAAGGTTCTCCAATATGCCTTAAAACGTTATGGTGGTAATCGAGGATAACTCTGTCCATGAAGTTATACATAGTCCACCCTTCCTCAGGGCATTAACCTTGGGGTAGAAATTTTGTATCTGAGCTGCCTTCGGGAGGTAATTCTGTTGTGATCCCACTAGAAGGGATACTTTTGTTCTGTTTTTGGCCTTAGATTGTGTGTAGCGAATATAACCTATCCTTGATTATTCGTCCCCTCGGCTAGTAGGGTCTACTAGTTGGTCTTTAGGATAATAAGTTGGATTTCTAGAAGTTACAAATTTGATACCAGATTCTAATTTTTTATGCCTGTTTTACTGATTTATGATTTCAGAAGCATGTTATACGAAATTATGCTTTCTCCTGTTTTCATGTACTTCTCTGTTCTTCAGATATTTCTATGTCCTGCTTATCTGTACATAAATTCTGCATGAAAGCATTACACTTGCATGTTATTACTATACCTTACTGGGTTTCAGCTTACTCTTTTGTTTTTCCCCTTCCAGATGATACAGTAGAGTTTGTTCCTGACAAAGAGTAGATTCAGCCTAGCCAACAGACTTTTAGAAGCCTTAAAGCTATTTTGAAGATTTTGAGAGCTTCAAAGCCGATTTTTGGAGTCTAATTAGTTTGAATGTAAATGCCTAAATTGTGGATGAAAATTATGTATTAATGGTTATGACCTATTCTGTATTTTTGCTTGAATGGTATTTTTGCTTCCGTAGGTTTATATTTTGGACGTAGTTCTACTTCGGCTATTTGTATTTGGATTTGTACAGGTCCTAGATGATATCTCCCTTTTAAACCAAGATAGTGGATAGGATGTATTTCTTGGAGCCATGGATGTTTTGACATTTTGTTGATCATGTGTTTGTCGATGAATGAATGTGGAAGTTTATTTGTTTGTATAATTGTCCAGATTTTGAAAAATACTCGTTGTTTGTATAACCTTTAGGCTAATCCTAAATTATATTGAACTATTTTCAACCCTATTTCTCTAACCTAATTTCGTGAGGCTTATTAATGTTGTAATTGCTTTTAGTTTTAGGATACAAGTTGGCTAGTGGAAGAGGTAGCAGAAATAATCGTGGAGGTGCTAGTACCCCCCACGATCGAGAAGCTGAGTACGTGAATTTATTGGGAAAGATGACGAATGTTGTTGAATCAATAGAGCAGCACCATATGTCTCCGATCCCCACTCCTGAGCCAGTTCCAGCAAATCCTGCTTTGACTACGTACGATAGCTACATGGCGGAGAGAGCACCTAAATTTTTGGATGAACCTGATCCAATGAAGGCAGATATTTGGATCTAGAGAATAAAAAAGATCTTTGCAGTGATCTAATACTCTGACCGAGGGAAGGTCATGTTTGCAGTATATAAGTTTGAGGGTGAGGCCGATAGCTTGTGGGCCATGAAAAAGGGGCTCTAGGAGTGCCTGATGTTGAGATAACTTGGGACATGTTTGAGGAAGCTTTTATGGAAAAGTATTTCTCGTCTAGTCTTTAGAGTAAAAAGGAGCAAGAATTTATGCGACTCCAGCAGGAGAACCTGATTGTAGCGGAGTATGATGTAATATTTACTAAATTGTCCTGTTATGCACTGTACTTTGTGGAGGACGAATTGAGGAAGGCAAAGAAATTTTAGTAAGGACTGAGGGACAATATTAGAAGGCAATTGTCGACGCACAAGCTCCAAGCAAATGTTGATATTCTTGATCAGGTCTTGATTTATGAGGAGGAACTGGAGACGTAGAAGTTCTCCACTAAAAGGCCACAAGCCGGGCAAGCTATAGCACGAGCTCTAATGTAGGACCCTCTAGGTCCTCTAAGAAGGCAAAGAGAGCGGTAAAGGTATAGAGTATCACTGAAGTTCAGTTTGTGACTAGTTCTCAGGCGTCCGTGACTGATTGTGCTACCTGTGGGAAGAAGCATGCGGGGTATCCTTGTTGCAAGGCGATGGGAGATTATTTTAGATGTAGATAGCAAAGCCACCAAATTAAAGATTGTCTATTGCCCTAGAGGTCTGTAGCAAAGAAGCCAACCGTATTGGGAAAGGCACTTGTGGTGACAATACAGGACGCTAAGGTGTCTTTGAACATTGTTGAAGGTACCCGTTCTATCTGTAGAGTTTCAGCTTCGGTATTATTTGATTTGGGGTCTACCATTCTTTTATTTCCACGTGATTTGCATGCTATGTTGTGTCTGCCCCGTAAATTTTGGATTATTCTTTAGCTGTATCAACGCCTACTAGATCCTCAGTAGTTATTGATGTTATGTATCCGAATTGTATGGTCGAGGTGAATGGAAAATGTTTGATGGTAGACTTGATATGGTTAAATATAGGTGATTTTGATGTTTTTTTGGGAATAGACTGGCTAATTAAATTTCATACCAGTATTGATTATTTTTTGAAAATGGTGTGCTTTGATATTCCGTAAATGGAACCCTTTTTCTTTCAAGGCATTAGGAAGAAGGAGATGCCAGTATTAATTTCTACTTTGTATGCCAAGCATTTGATGAAAAGTGAATGCCATACTTATTTAGCATATGCCACACTATTGAGAGTCACAGTGTGCCGGCTAGAGATATTCTAGTTGTATGTGAGTTTGAGGATGTATTTTCAGAGGAGTTGCCTAGTTTACCACCTCACAGGGAGATTAAGATTGAGATTAAAGTTATTCCAAGAGCTATCCTGATTTCTAAAGCACCTTACCGTATGGCACCCGCCGAATTGAAAGAGTTGAAATTACAGTTGTTGGAATTGTTGAAAAAGGGCTTTATTAGACCAAGTATATCTCCGTGGGGTGCTCTAGTACTCTTTGTAAGGAAGAAGGATGGGTCCATGCATTTGTGTGTTGATTATCGTGAATTGAACAAAATCACGATTAGGAACAAATGTCCATTGCCGCGTATTGATGATTTGTTTGTCCAATTACAAGGATGTTGGGTATTTTTGAAGATTGATTTGAGGTTTACATATCACCAATTGAGGATTAAGTCAGAAGATGTGGCCAAGACTGCTTTTTGGACAAGGCATGGCCGCTACGAATTCCTTGTAATGCCATTTGATCTTACGAATGCCCCTACTGCTTTTATAGATTTGATGAATCAGGTGTTCCAGCCATACCTTAATAAATTTATGGTGGTATTTATTGATGACATTTTGATATATTGTAAGAGTCAAGAGAAGCATGAGACTCATTTGAGGATTGTTCTCTAAGTACTTTGCGAGGAAAAGTTATATGCTAAATTAAATAAATTTGAGTTTTGGCTTGAGAAAGTGATTTTTCTGAGGCGTGTGATTTCTAACGGAGGCATTGCTATAGACCCAAAGAAAGTAGAGGTGGTCACTAGCTAGAGTAGACCTATCTCGATAACTGAAGTTAGAAGTTTTCTCGGCTTGGTGGGATATTATAAGAAACTTGTAGAGAATTTCTCTCAGATAGCTATGCCCTTGACTCGATTAGTAAAGAAGGAAGTGAAGTTTGATTGGATTGAAAAATGTGACCAAAGTTTTCAGGAATTAAAGGATTGTCTAATGACAGCTCCGGTGTTAACGATTCTTGAAGGTTCAAGTGGCTTTGAAGTATATTGTGATGCTTCTAAGGCGGGTTTGGATTGTGTATTGATGCAACATAGTAAAGTAGCAGCTTATGGGTCCAGACAACTAAAGGTGCTTGAGAAGAACTACCCAACTCATGATTTGGAATTAACTGCTAAAATATTTATTCTTGCAGAATGAGCTTAATATGAGACAAAGGAGGTGGATTGATTTTTTGAAGGATTATGACTATAAGATTTAGTATAAACTTGGGAAAGCTAATGTAGTGTCTGATACTTTGAGCCACCGATCAAGTTTTGTGGCAAGTCTTCAGATGGAGATGTTAGACTATCTAGAGTAATGTGATATTCAACTGTATGTTCAGGGCGATTGGATGATTTTGTCATACCTTTAGGTTTAGTCAGAGGTGATAAATGAGGTTAAGGAGAAGCCGGTGAATGACTCCTTTGTTATGGACATTGTGGGTGATTTGAATAAGGACTCCAAAATTGATTTCAATGTTCAAGCCGAGAGAGTATTGAGGTTCACAGATCAATTGTGTGTACTAGATAATAAGGAGTTGAAGGAGAAGATCTTGAAGGAAGCTCACCGATCTCGGTATACAATCTATCCTGGGACGAATAAAATGTGTCAGGATTTGAAGAGGACATTTTAGTGAAGATATATGAAACGGGATATTACGGCTTATGTAGAGAAATGCCTCATGTGCCAGCAACCTAAAGCTGAAATGAAAAGGCCATCTGGGTTATTGCAACCGATGTCGATCCTGAGTTAGAAATGGGAAGACATCACTATGGATTTTGTATCAGGCTTACCAAGGACTCCTAAAAATCATGATGCCATTTGGGTTATCGTTGATCGGATGAAGAAATCAACCCATTTCTTGGTAATCAGGACAACGTACTCTCGTGACAAGTTGGCTCAATTATATGTGAATGAAATTGTTAGGCTTCATGATATGCCCACTTCAATTTGGCCAATCAGAACGTACAATTCAGATCCTAGAGGATATGTTAAGGGCTTCGGCGTTAGACAACAAGGAAATTTGGGATAATTATTTGGCCATAACAGAATTTGTCTACAATAATAGTTATCAGGCGATTATAAGCACGGCACCTTTTGAGGCGCTATGACGGAATGGATCCTTTTTTTTAAAAGACCTTCTATCAATAAACAAATAAAATTGATGTTCATAAAATTTACAAAAATTTTGAAAGAGTTTCCTCTATAACTGGACTGAAACTAAAATCTATAACCTGCTTAAATAACCTGCATCAAGCATACAACTAAACAAATATCACCATTTATCCTACAACACATATACACAGGATCCAAAATTGCCATATCATCTATAGCCCTAACACAGTACCCCTAACTACTATATTGAATCTAATTATAGATGTCATCTAGGACCAAAACAAATCAAAACATCAAAACAATGTGGAAGCAACTATACATCCAATGTTTATCGCAATACAAAATTACTACATGATCAGAATATGCAAACTTTATTCAAAACTAATCATATACATCCGAAATTCTTCGAAGTCTCCATATTCTTCAAAGATCTTCAAGCCCTTCAAATGTTCTTCCTTCTAGCTAAATTCTATCTTCAATCCTTATCGGACCTCAGCAGATCTGAAGGGGAAAAAACAGAAGAGTGAGCCAAAGCCCAACAGTGTACCATAAAAACATGCACTTTAAATAGCTCCATATAAACATAATTGTAACGAAAGAATAATCGAGCAAATATCAAAGAACATATGACAAAACAAATAATGAAAACAAGAACATATAACATACCACAATAGAAGAATATTTCTGGGAATATCAAAAACATATGACAAAATGAATAACATATACCAAAATAAATAATGAAAGACGTTAATTTGTCATTATAGCGAATCAAATGTCCTAAACAAAGTGAAAACTATACTTATTCTTAAATTCCAACTTTATTAACCAAAGAGGCACAAACTAGTAGACCCTACTAGTTGAGAGAGAAATTAATCGAGGATAGATTGTATTCACTCCACACAATCAAAGGCCTGAACTAAAATATCCCCTCTGATGGGATTTATGTTCTGAAATACCGTCCTACGGTCTGTCTAATTTTTGAATTGAATATACCCTCCCAATTTAATGCCCCGAGGATAAGCGAATCACATATAACCTTGATTACCACTATAACGTTCTAAAACATGCTGGAAAACCTTACCTAACTAAATTATAACCTTAGGGCCAATTTCCTACTAACTCACTTAACTGAAAACATGTGAGGACCCAAAATCGAAAACGTAATAATTAGATGTGATTAATGTAATTAATATCGATGAGAGGCTATGCATATAGTGAAAAGTGGTGGTTAAAAGTGAAAAATTGAAAAATGCCCAAAAATCAGCAAGCATCAGAGTGGCGCTTGCTGGGCGCTCGAGCCAGGGCTCGATCGGAGAAAACAGAACCAACCCGTGGGCTGGCCGCTCGCCAGCCGCTCGAGGGGGCGCTCGAGCGGTGGCCGCCCGTGGGCTGGCCGCTCGCTGGCTGCTCGACCGGCCGCTCGAGCGGCCGGCGCAGTATATAAGTCGCGTCGCGACTTCTCCTCACCATTATTCGCACGATTTAGGGTTTGAGGAGAGAGAGAGGCCGCCGACTTAGAGAGAGAAGAAGGGAGAACGAAGCCCGGGAGCCCGAATCCAACCCCGAGCTAGTTATAAAGGTAAAAGCCCGCGACAAGGTAAGTGTACCTCGGACGCCGTTTTGAGTTTTTACCGATTTTCAGGTTTTAAAGTTTATGAAAATGATGTAAGAATGAGGTTGAAGCATGTTTCCTTCGATTAATCGGTTAGATTTCATGTTTGTTCATGTTTATTGAAGTACTTGGCCCCGATTTCATGTATAAACAAGTGATATGTGGTTATTCTGATTTTTAGAGAATGTGGCCAAACCCTAGCTCGAAATTTTGGGGATTTATAGTTTAAATACATGATTGAGTATATATATATTGAGTTATGGCATCAATTTCATGATTAAACACAAGTTTAGAGACCGATTTGTGTTCGGAAGCTTTGGCGATGCGCTAAGTACGAAAATGAAGGGGTTTTAGTGATTTTTAACCCAAGCTCCAGTTATAAGAAAGTTAATTGACATCGATATGTAACTCCCGGTATAATTTGTTTTCGAATTAGAGACCGATTTGTGTTTGGAAGTTTTGGCGATGCGCTAAGTACGAAAATGAAGGGGTTTTAGTGATTTTTAACCCAAGCTCCAGTTATAAGAAAGTTAATTCACATCGATATGTAACTCTCGGTGTAATTTGTTTTCGAATTAGAGACCGATTTGTGTTTGGAAGTTTTGGCGATGCGCTAAGTACGAAAATGAAAGGGTTTTAGTGATTTTTAACCCAAGCTCCAGTTATAAGAAAGTTAATTGACATCGATATGTAACTCCCGGTATAATTTGTTTTCGAATTAGAGACCGATTTGTGTTTGGAAGCTTTGGCGATGGGCTAAGTACGAAAATGAAAGGGTTTTAGTGATTTTTAACCCAAGCTCCAGTTATAAGAAAGTTAATTGACATCGATGTGTAACTCCCGGTATAATTTGTTTTCAAAAATATGAACGCCCGTTTACCGACAAAATTTCCATGTAAATTTAAAGAAGTGCTAAAATTGTGTTATGAAAGTTTGGTTTCGAAAATGGGATTTTGATAAAAAAAATGATTTCCATTACAGTTATTTTGGGACCCGAGACTGACTAGAGTCCAGGTAAGTTCTTGAGTAAGGCCTTAGAACTTACGGTGGTAATCGAGGATAGCTCTGTCCATGGAGCGATTCATGGTCCGCCCTGTCCTCAAGGGCATTAAGCCAGGAGGAATATAGGCCTACCCTCGGGTGGCACACAGTATAGATATCCCTCGGGATGGGATATACATGATATGATATGACATGATAGGCCTTGGATTGTGTGGAGTGAACACAATCTATCCTCGATCATTCGCCCCTTTCGCTAGTAGGGTACACTGGCAGGGCCTGAAACTATTAAAGTATGTCACAATAAAAGATGAAAATGGATTGTACAGTGAAAAGATGATAGAGCATCATCTGATGAAAAGATGATAATGAAAAGATGACAGTGAACAGTATAGAGCATTGTTTTCAGTCTTACGATGCAAGCACAAAGTTTATAGTTTTTTTTACAGCCTATAGCTATATGATTTATGAAGCATGCCTTTACAGTTTCCCTTTCAGATGATGTTAATTGAACATGATGATTTTTGCATAGTTATATGATCGTTTCGGCATGATCGTATTACAGTTCATATGCATGTACCTTACTGGGCCTCGGCTCACTGTTTTAGTGTTTTTCCCCCTTCTAGATGAGACAGTAGAGCTTTTGCCTGACGAACAGGAGTAGACCAGGGAAAAACTTCTGAAGGCTTTTTGAGGACTTAGAGCATTGTGAAGCCAATTTTTGAAGAGCTTGTGGGTGCAATGACTTAGTTAGAAATGTGATTTTTTTTGTATACTGCTCTTATGGTTATTGATGTTATAGAACATGTGGATATTTGTATAGCAAACATGTGAAACGTATGATAGTAAAAGAGAATATGCTATGCTTCTGTAGGTTGTAGTGTACTTCCGCTATACTCTGGATTTCTTATGCAAGTCCTAGATGGCATCTCGTTATTTATCTGTTAGAATAGTAATTGCTTTGATGGATATGTG
>JAODPA010099495.1:0-21581 GCA_025585075.1 Nepenthes mirabilis
TTTCTTTAAAAATCCGGAGCTCATAGGACGGAGTGGCTTTTCTGTAAAATCCGGAGTGCTTTTCTGTAAAATCCGGAGTGCTCAATCTGGAGTGCTTTCTGTAAAAATCCGGAGTGCTCAATCTGGAGTGACTTTTCTATTAAAAATCCGGAGTGATTAAAGCAACGGAGTGCCTCATTGACGGAGTACACTTCTTTTCTGGAGTGCTTAAAGGGACGGAGTTCTTTTAATAACGCAAGGACCGGAGTACTTTTTCACAGTGGACGGAGCACTAAATTCATTAAGGGCCGGAGTAATTTTTTTTTCACAGTGGACGGAGCACTAAATTCTTTAAAAGCCGGAGTGCATTTTCACAGTGGACGGAGTGCTTAGTTCATTGAAGGCCGGAGTTCATTTTATTTCTACAGTAGGTCGGAGTACCATAAGGCCAGAGTTTCTTTTTCACAGTGGACGGAGCGCTTAATTCGTTAAAGGCCGGAGTGCATTTTCGTTTTCTGTAAGGACGCCGAAGTTCATTTTTCTTGAATTTCAAAGATTGAATTTGACAGAACATTGACAGAAAATATCTAAAATCATGCATAACAGAATTTCATTTAAACATGCATTTCAGAGCGAACAGTAAAATCATGCTCATACAGAATATTAAATAATTTCATAATAACATAAATAAAGCATGCATTTTTGAAATAGGGGTGAGTATCTTGCCTGAATTCTTTTCTACTTTGCCTAAGCTTTCGGCCTCCTTCTTTACTTAGACTTTCTAGTGGTGCATTTTTGTTAGGTTCTTTGTCCCTATTTATAGCCCGTGAGAATATGGCCATCATTTATTGTTTTTCCCTATTTTCCAAAGGAATATAAATTATCCCACCTTTCCCATGAGAAATTGGCTTTCCAACGCGTATCGGGAACTGCAGCATTCAATGCTGCTCCTTCCCAAAATTCTGCCTAACAGTGACCGGACTTCTTCAACAAGTCCGGACTGGCATTTTAGTTCGGAAATCCGGAGTGATCCGGACGCGTTTCTTCTTCAAGAATCCGGAGTGCTTTAAGCACTCATTTTCACATCGGAAATCCGGAGTGATTTCTTTCAGGCAAATCCGGACGCGTTTCTACTCCGGAAATCCTGAGTGATTTCTTCCAAGTAATTCTGCACGCGTTTTTACTCCGAAAATCCGGAGTTCATTTACCAAGGGAAATCCGGACTTCATTTGCCCAACGAAATCCGGACTTCTTCACCTTTGGATTTCCGGTCAACGGGCGTTGACCGGACCTGATGTTTAAAATTTCCTTATTCAAAATTTTGGGTCATTACAGATTTCATGCTTATATATATATACTGCAACATATGGCATCGATTTCATGAAACTGCATGGATTTGGTATCCGTTTATCATCCGAATTGTTTTACCAAAACCCTAGGTGCAAAAATGAAGGGTTTTAATGATTTTTACCCGCAATTTCTATTATATAAAAGTTAATCTGTACTGAAATAAAGCTCCTGATGTATTTTGTTTCTGAAAGTTTTATACGGACTTATATGGACAAAATACTGTAAACTCTTGGAGATAAACTGAAGGATTTTTAAACTATTTCTGTATATTCTGAAGCTAAACTGAGGGATTATAAATTGTTACAATATATTCTGAAACGAATTTGAAGGGTTTCAAAGTATTACTGTTTATCCTAAAACTAACTAGAGAGTTATTGTGAAACTCTGACTGATTTTTGAACTGAAAAAGGATTTTTAGTTAAGAAAATGAGCAGAAAATTGTTTTTGATACTGACAATTTTGACCCAGGACTGATATATGGTGATGTGAGGTTCTCCAGCATGCCTTAGGACATTACAGTAGTAATTAGGGATAACTCCGTCCATGGATTTATATGTGTTATGCCCTTCGTCGGGGCATTAATTAATGAGGGCAGTATACTGATCCTGGAGGATGATGATCCTTCGTTCCTAGAGGAAATAATATTCCTTTGTCAACTTTGAGTTGTGTGTTGTAGAACACAATTGGTCCCTATACAGTACTGATACTTGCCATAGATTGTGTGGAGTAAACACAATCTATCCCCGATTATTCGCCCCCTCGACTAGTAGGGTACACTAGTTGGATCCCTAGAATATTGAATTGGAGTTTTCTAAAGAAACAAATGGGATTTGGAACTCTTTTATGAACCCTAATGCATGTTTAAATAGAATAGTGCTTTACTCCTATTTCTACGAACTGCTCCTGTTCTTCTAGCCTGATAGTAATGTGGTTTTCTTCCCTAGCATAATTTATAGTTTCCGAGACCTATTTATAAGGAAAATTATGCTTTCTTCATGATTTTGCACGTGTTCCTACTCATTTGCCCATATGATCTGCATGAAAGCATAATTAATGATTTCTGAAAACCTGTTCATGTGAAATCATGCTATTCTGATGAATTATGTATATGTTTATGTTTTGCCCTGGCATTTCTGTTATCTTTTGCAATTATGTTCTGCTAATATTTCTACAATCATTATTTTATCACATTTATACTTTAAATACAACTGTACCTACTTTACTGTATTATGTTCTGCATGAGATCGATACATTCTGCATGTTTTAGTACCTTGTTTGTCTTTAGCTCACTGTTTACAGTTTTTTTCCCTTCTAGATAAGGATATAGTGAAGATATTGGACGATCAGGCAGCTAGAGTTTAGCAAGGAAGGTTTTAGAGCCCTGGTGAAGCCTTGAAGGCTACTTGGAGTAATGTTTTGGGAGATTCTGATAGTTCTGCATGTGCCATAGAGTTTTGTAAAAGAAATTATGTATAAGTAACTGTAGTCTATTCTGTAAATTGTTGAAACCGTATTTATGCTTCCGTAGGTTTCTGTTAAGGTTATAAATGCTTCCGCTATATATTTTCTGATTTTCTATACAGGTCTTAGATGGCATCTCTTGTCTGAATTCTGGTATAGTTGATAGGATTATTAAATTAAGGCCATGAATGGCACTTGTGGTCCTGTAAATGCTTATTGTAGGAAAAATTGGTGTATAAATGGATAGTTGTGTGCTTGTATATGGTCCTATAATCGTGTCATGGTCATAAGTCTGAGGTTGGATATCGAGTATGTTTTGTACAGGTTATAATATACAGGTTATATATTTAGGTTTTTATCAAGTTTGAGATAGAACTCTGCCAAAATTTCTATAAAAAATACTAATGTAAATTTTATGATTACTGTTCTGAATTTGTTTGATGGAGGATCCTATAGGGTTTAGGATCTGTTCCATCACAAATGGTAGCAGAGAAAACGAGATACCTTAGGAATGATCTGAATCGTATGTGGAAGCTCAGAAATTGATCCTGACCGACTGAATAGGTAGGGATAGACCTACATTTATTAAGCTAGGTTAGGAAATCCTAAGGTTCTAGCTTTTATAAGTTAGGATTGACTTGAGTTAGAACTTAATGATTAGGCTGAATGATTAAATTGATTTTTGATGGCCCCAAGTCTAGGTTGATCGGTTTTCATATTAGGCTTAAGTTTAAGGTAATCTGATCTAAGGCTAAGTTGATTTAAGATTGAAATAGACCGACACTTAGTGATTGAGCAGAATCGAAGTAGGTTTAAGGTTCAGGTGGAACTGTTTTGAGATGAGGTAAGGTGTTTTTGCTTGTTCTGGTTTAGAATTAAGTCAGGAGAACAGTCAATGAATTGAGCTTGGGATATTAAAGAAAGTAATCAAGGCTCTTGATTTGTCAAAATAAAGCTCAGCTAGCTAAAGAAAGATAGGGCTGATAATGGGCTACTTGGTATCGCACCTCTTCTTTTTGGGTATCTCTATGAATAATTGATTTTAAAAGAGCCCATCTCTTTATGTCATGTTTTTGGATGGCCGGAAGATGATACCGGTTAATGATGATAAGGGATTAAGTTTATGTGTATTCCAAATTTTTAGGATAAAACCTAGTGATATCAATCTCTGAGGAGTAACCCTTATCTGAAGGAGTTATGATTTTGATGTTTGGTTTCGGTTTATGAATAAATTAACTTTAATAGAATATTAAGTTGATCTAGTTGGCAAATTTGAGGAGTGTGCTAAGTATAAATGGCGTATTAGGCCATACCTGAAAGTCCTAAGTCGGATGAGAAAATTTGTGGAAACAGTTAAAGAGAAGATTTGCCTATCTTATTCTCTGACTGCCAAATAAAAGTGCGGTTGAGGTTGTGCTGAGATCGGCAATGATCTTAAGGATTAAAATAGCATCGATGAAGATATTTGGTGAACTTTGAAAATGTGGTTAACTAAAAGTTAATGGCTTGATATTGAGTGTGACGGAATGGATTTTTTTTTCCTCAGAAACTTCCATCAAGACAGAAATAGGATTTAGGACAAAAATACAACGTATAACTTCTCCAGAAATTTCGGTAGAGTCTCCTTTGTAATTGGATGAAAACCTAACAATACAACTTGTACAAAACCTGCATAACCTATAGAAGCATACAACTATCTATTTATACCATAATTTTTGCTACAACACGTGTACACAGGACCACAGATGCCATCCATGGCATTAATCAATCAAACCATCTACTACATTAACAGTTCATGAGTGAGATGCCATCTAGGACTTGTACAGAATATCCGAAAGTATAGAGCGGAAGCAGAACTATTAACCTATAGAAGCATAGTTTCCTGTTCATCACATGCATTACATACATTTCTATACAAAACCCATATATACATAATTATCCATAGGCATGAAATCCATATGCAAAATTACATTTTAAGTTAAGTCTTTACATCCAACTGATTCTCTTTGACGACGCCAAAATGCTTCAAATCCTCAAAAGTCTTCAGAAGAACCTTTAAGTCACACTTTCTCATCAGGTACCAATTCTACAGTCTCATCTGGAAGGGGAAAAATAGTAAAACAGTGAGGCGAGGCCCAACAATGTACATGTAGATATGCAGTAAATCAGTTATGTAGAACAGTTGTGAAACTATGTAGAAACAGAACGGTTATGCACAATAGAACATAGAAAATAGAGAAAGCACAATTTGACTATAATTAATCTCAGAAATCAGAGATCAGTGCAATTCAGAAAGCAAAATCAGAAAGTAGAGTCAGAAACTTTCTCTTTTATATCAGTACAGAATAGAATTCAGTATAGAATAGTGGTACAAAACAGAACAGTAATGGACCCTACCAGTAGATCCTACTAGCTAAGGGGGCGAATAATCGAGGATAGATTGTGTTCACTCCACACAATCTAAGGCCATCAACAGAAATAGAAGATCCCGTCCCATGGGATCAGTACAGGTGTGCCTCCCGACGGTAGGCTAGAATCAAAATCTTTCCTCCTGACCGTAATGCCCCGAGGAAGGGCAGACCATATACAACTCCATGGACAGAGTTATCCTCGATCACCACCGTAACATTGTAAGGCATGCTGGAGAACCTAACTTGACTGTAATCAGTCCCGGGGTCCTAAATAACAGTATTAGAAATAACTACTTAACTAAAAACCCTCCTTCATTTCAGAGTTTCACAATTACCCTTTAGTTAACTTCAGAATGTTCAGAATATATGGTAACGGTGTAAAAACCCTTCAATTTTACTTCAGAAGTGCACGATGATTTATCAGTATAAGCCCGTGTAAAATTTTCAAAAACAAATTATACCAGGAGCTTTATTTCGGTGCCAATTAACTTTTATATAATAGAAGCTATGGTTAAAAATTATTAAAACCCCTTCATTTTTGTACCTTGGGCTTCGCCAAAACTTCCTGACTCAAATCAAACACCAAACATGTGTTTATTCATAAAATTAACGCTATAAATCCAAATACATATACTAAATTAGGCAATTTAACTTAGCATCCCTAATATTTTCGAGTTAGGGTTTAACCACATGCTTTCGGAACTTAATCAAGCACTAATTACATGCTTGTTCATGAAATCAAAGCCAAATCTTACATACACATGAATAAACACGAAATCTAACCGAACAATCGAGGGAAATATGCTTCGTTTGCTTTAAACATTCAACAATGTAATTTTAGAGCATTTTCAACAATTTTGAAACAAGAGAAAGTGGTAAAAGCGAAAAATAACGTCCGAAGTACACTTGCCTAAGCCTGATCTACCGTTATTTTTACCCGGAGTGGATCGAAACGAGTGATTTCCCCTTTTTCTTCTTCGCTTCTCCCTCCTCTTCCTTCGTGCTATAACTGCTCTCCCTTCTTTCTTTCCCCCTTCCCTTTATAATGAAAACGAAATCAGAACGCGGGGCAAAAGTCGCGATCGCGCTTGAGCGTGTGTCGAGCGGGCGGCGAGCGCACTGCATTCTGCCAGTGTTTGTTCGAGCACGCCATGGTGCGCGGCATGCGGCCCAGGTTCTGCCAGCACACGCTCGAGCGATCTAGGGCGCACGACGTGCGGGCTAGGTTTGGGATTTTGTGCTCGCTGTCATGCCTTGGGCGCGCAGCAGGCGCAGACCTACTACCTGCTAAACTCGGGTATTTTTTAACTTTTTACTTTCAACCCTCATTTTTTAATGCATGATTGGCCTCTTATAGATTATCATCATTTTAATTACTCCCAATTATCATGTTTTTGGGTCCGAGACCTCACACTCTCCCCCACTTAAAGAAAATTTATCCTCAAAATTAAAAAAAATTGCATACCTCAGGAAAACAAGTGGGGATATTTGCTTCGGATTTCCTCTTCGCGCTCCTAAGTGGCCTCCTCCGGTGAATGGTTTCTCCAAAGTATCTTCACCAAGGGAATGGTTTTCGTATGTAACCTTTGCTCCCTTCGATCCAGAATCTACAGCGGTTCCTCGATGTAGGATAAATCCTTGTCGATAACCAAGGATCCGTAGTCAATTACGTGTGCAAGATCATGGACATACTTTCAAAGCATCGATACATGAAATACATCGTGTACACCCATCAAACTAGGTGGTAACGCCAACTTGTAGGCTACCTCCTTGATCCTTTCAAGAATCTCAAAAGGAACAATGAACCATGGCTTCAGTTTTCCCTTCACTCCAAACCGGAATGTTCCCTTGGTGTGACGGCCCCGAACGTATTTCACTACATACGGCCGCCATCAAGCCTAACCTTTACAACATATATGGTATAAATACTAACTAGGTGGATATAAAAATTTTCTTTTCTTTTATATATTCTTTACATCGCGTACACAGGATCGCTTAAGGCAGAATTCCATGAGTTGGCCATCAAAGTTTAACCTCATACCTGATCGGCAAACATTAAGGTTGGTCGGACATGAAGACCTTGACATGATGCTACTAGAAAAGTCAACTTCATTTTCCCATATTGTAAAATATGGAAACATACTAAGATCCATTAATTCTTTTACAGCGAAAAATGTTTTACAAGTCCTTCCCAAAATATCAAAAGAAAATACATCAATTTCTTCACTCCTTCGCTGATCAACTCTGGCCAGCTATACCGTCTAGCTACTCCACATGACTCTATTCAATTTCTTCCTCTATACGCTTCTCATCATCTGAAAAACAGCAAGACTGAGCTATAAAGCCCAGCAAGGTATCCACATGCAGAAAACATTAACATACATATAATCAGATAAAAGTAATATAAACTTAGCATACGAAAATCACCATATCATTTCTTCTTAAGTTCAGGAACCTTTGTTCTTATTCTTATTATCTTGTCTTTAGAAAATTCATAAAATTGTATGAAATTCTTATCATCTTTAGGGACCGGACGGGAGCAGACAACATCGAGGAAGGATTGTGTGCTACCCCACAACCTAAGGTCGTATCCTCCTATTATACTCCCAGAGGCGAGCGATAATGCCTTTTACCTGGCATATGGGGCCATAATCCGTAAGCCTTATGCAACCAGAAATTCCTCCGTGGCCCAGGGGCAGTCCTCGAGTGTCACTCCAATATCCTTCATCCAATTTTAACAGCAAGCTTAATGGAAACTCTGTTCTTAGTTCATATCGTTCAATGGCCATCTATCATAGTTCAAAAGTTGGAAGTCATAGAGTTCCACTTGCTGTCCGGAATACATACATTTTTCCTTATTCTCACAGCCTTTGTTCTTAACTTCAAACAATTGAAGTCCATAAAACCTTTCCTTTAACGTCTTAAAACCGAAGATCTTTTATCAAAGTGTCGAAAGTCTCATTTATCAAAGCCGGAAGTCTTATGTCAAAAGCCGGAGGTTATTGATTAAAAGCTGAATACCTTTTCTTTAATAAGCCGGAGGTCATATATTAAAGGCTCAAGGTCATATATCAAAAGTCGGAGGTCTTTTCTCAAAAGTCGGAGGTCTTTTATCATATTCAAAATACAATACAAATGCTAGTTTCAAAATTATGATATGGGTGCCAGTTTGAAAATACGATACAAGGCCGGTTTTGAAATTACAGTGCAAAGGCCAATTTTAAAAGTATGATACGAGGCCGGCTTTGAAGTTACCGTATAAATGCGGGTTTTAATTGTAATATAAAGCCGATTTCAATTATTCTTGGCCGGTTTCAAAATTATAAATATAAGTGCCGGTATCAATCATTACAGTGCAAGGGTCAGAGGTCTTTTTACTCATGTCAGATATCTTAAAAACCTGTTCGTGGCCAGAATTCATGCAAGTAAGGTTAAACGAAGATCCTTACGAAAACACATAACAAAGCTTCCTTTAAACATGGCATTAACAGAATTCAGATGATCGGAACAAATATCATGCATACCGTAACATAAGTTCATAAAAAATCAAACATACATTGCAAATATGAACTACAGAAAGATGAGTACGTTTATAGTAAATCATGAATTTAAAGGGGTACACTTTCCTGAATCTCTTTATTTCGTCTTGGAATTCTGGGTTCTTCTACTAAGAAGCTCGACTGAGAGCTTCCTCCTAACCTTTTCCCTTGAACTCTCTAGTTTCTCATTTATAGGCCTTTGGTTTGACGGTAGTAGGTAGGGCAGGTCAACCACTCGGGGGTGGTTGAAAGTCGGTTACTTAGTTAGGCATGGTCTTCATAATTAGTCATCACGTCAATCAATCGAGCAGCCAACTTTCCTTAGCCTCTCTTTCACATTTTTCGGTCAACTGACGTTGATAGGATTAAATTTCTCCTCTTCCTATCGCTCATCGTCTCAATATTTCTGGCCTCCTTCCTTCCTTTCCGGTTAATGTAGACACTTCTAGCCTCCTTCCTTCTTTTTCGGTCAACTGGCGTTAACCGGTTAAATTCTCCCTCACATTTTTCAGTCAATAGGCATTGACCGAATTATTTTTTTATTATATTTTTTGGTCAATAATTACACAATTTCAGTCAACTTAACTACCCTGACTTGCCTTCTAGTCTGATAATTGCTCCTTCAATACATCCGGTCAACTGACGTTGACTGGATAAGTACCCTTCACATTTTCGGTCAACTGCCGTTGATCGGATAAACTTTCTTTTACTTTCAACATTATATTAATTTAATGACTGGGACTTTGTATGATTTAGAATCTAGGCCATTACACTTGGACGATGAGACTTTTAGAAAAACAAGGTCTCCTACTTCAAAGCTCAATTCTATCCTCTTCCTATCTGCGTAGCTTTTCTATTTGCTTTGAGCAATCTTCAGATTATCATGGATCAGTTTAATTTTTTTGCTATTTCCTTCACAATCTCGAGGCCCAAACTCGTTTTATCTTCAGTCTCCTCCCAGTGAATCGATGACCTGTATTTTCCCCCATACAATGCCTCAAAAGGTGCCATGTCGATACTAGCTTGATAACTGTTATTATAAGCAAATTCAACCAGTGCCAGATAAGTGTCCCATGTTACTTTCATCTCTAAAATAGAGGCCCTTAACATATCCTCAAGAATCCAAATGGAACACTTAGATTGGCCATCAGTTTGGGAGTGATACGTAGTACTAAATTTCAACTCTATCTCCAGTTCCCTATACAAACTTTTTTAAAACCTCGAGACAAAACGGGGTTCTCTATCAGATACAATGGAGGCAAGAACTCCATGAAGCCTCACGATCTTATTCACATATAACTGAGCCAGCCTATCACGCGAATAGGTTGTCCTGATCGCCAAGAAGTGGGCTAATTTTGTCAACCGATCAACTATAACCCAAACGGCGTCATGATTCCTAGGAGTCCTTGGTAAACCCGATACAAAATCCATAGAATATCTTCGCATTTCCAGCTCGGGGTCGGCATAGGCTGTAACAATCCATAAGGCTTCCTCCTCTCAACTTTCAGTTGCTGACATACTAGGCATTTCTCCACATAAGCCATGATATCTATCTTCATCTTCCTCCACTAGAAGTTTTTCTTCAAATCCTGATACATTTTATTGGTTCCAGGGTTAATCATATACCGGGACCGGTGAGCCTCCTTCAAAATCTTCTCCAAGTCTCTATCATCCGGTACACATAATCGGTCTCTAAACCTCAACACTCCATCAGTTTGGACGTTAAAATCAGCTCAAGATTCCTTATTCAAATCACTTACAACATCCACAAGGAACGAATCATTCACTTGCTTCTCTTTAACTTCGCTGACTGTTTTCGGTTGGATCTAAAGATACGACAGGAGCATTCTATCACCTTTAACATAATGTTGGATATCACATTGTTTCAAGTAATCTAACATTTCGATCTGCTTGATTTGCAATTGAGCCACATATCCCGATCGGCGACTCAATACATCTGCAACTATATTGGCTTTCCCTAGCTTATACTATATCTCATAGTCACAATCCTTTACGAAATCAAGCCATCTCCTTTGCCTCATGTTAAGTTCTTTTTGTGAAAACATGTACTTTAAACTTTTATGATCAAAATACACAAGAAACTTTTCACCATACAAATAATGTCTCCAAATTTTCAAGGCAAAAATAATAGCAGCAAGCTAAAGATCATGAGTAGGGTAGTTCTTCTCATGCACTTTCAGTTGCCTAGATCCATAAGTTATAACTTTATCGTGCTGTATCAATACACATCCTAGACCTGCCTTAGAGGCATCGCAGTACACCTCAAAGCCTCCTGAACCCTCTGGAATAACCAATACTGGAGCAGTAGTCAAGCGATCCTTTAGCACCTGAAAGCTCAGATCACACTCCTTAGTTCATACAAACTTAGCCTCCTTCTTTAGCAATTGAGTTAGAGGCATAGCAATCTGTGAGAAATTCTCTACAAAATGCCTATAATAACCCGCCATGCCCCGAAAGCTCCTAACCTCAGTCATAGAGGCCGGCCTACTCCAGTTTGTAACAGCCTCTACCTTCTTTAGATCCATAGAAATACCACCATCAGAAATTACATGCCCTAAAAACATCACCTTCTCTAGCCAGAATTCACATTTACTCAGCTTAGCATACAATGTTTCCTCACGGAGCACTTGAATTACTATCCTCAAATGAATCTTGTGTTTCTTATAATCCTTAGAATAAATCAGGATATCATTAATAAACATGACCACAAATTTATCCAAGTATGGCCTAAACACCCTATTCATCATATCCATAAAAGTAGCTGGAGCATTCGTAAGGCCAAAAGGCATAACAAGGAACTCATAATGGCCATAACGTGTTCGAAAAGTAGTCTTAGCTACGTCTTCTAGCTTAATCCTTAATTGATAATAACCGGACCTCAAATTGATCTTTGAGAACACCTGAGATCCTTACAACTGATCAATTAAATCATCAATACGTGGTAGAGGATATTTATTCGTAATCATGATTTTATTCAACTCACGATAATCAACACACAACCGCAAAGACCCATCTTTCTTCCTCATAAACAATACCGGTGCACCCCAAGGAGATACACTTGGTCTGATAATGCCCTTGTCTAATAGTTCCTATAATTGCAACTTTAACTCCTTCAATTCAGCCAGAGCCAAACGATAAGGGGCCTTAGAAACTGGACTAACACCAGGAATAATAGCAATTTCAAATTTAATCTCCCGGTGTGGAGGTAATCCAGCTAACTCCTCTGAAAATACATCCTCAAAATCGCAAACAAGTAGGATGTCCTTAGTCGGCACACTATAAATCCCAGTAGTGCAGGAATATGCCAAGTAAGCTTTACATCCACTTTTCATTAAATGCTTAGCAAGTGAAGCAGAGATTAATATAGGCACCCCCTTTTTCTTAATGCCTTGAAATAAAAAGGGTTCCATTCACGGAATATTAAAGCAAACCCTCTTTAAAAAATAGTCAAGACTAGTATAATATTTAGCCAGCCAGTCCATCCCTAAAATCACATCAAAATCACCCATGTTTAATAACACCAAATCAGTAACCAAATATTTTCCATTCACCCCAACTATACATCCAAGATACACAACATCCGTAATCACAGGGGACCCAGTGGAAGAACACACAGATAATTCACAATCCAAAATGCATCGGAAAGATACAATGTAGCATGCAAATCACAGAGAAACAAAGGAGTGATTAGATCCTGAGTCAAACAATATAGATGAAAAAAGTCCACAAATAGAAAGAGTACCTTCCACGACATTTGGAGATGCCTCTGGGTTCTAAACAGTCACTGCGAAGACCTTTGTCGGGACAATAGGCTTCTTTCCTTCTTGCCTTGGAGGTAATGGACAGTCTTTGATCTGGTGGCCCTGCTGTCCACATCTGAAACATGCTCCCGATACCTTATGGCATGCTTGCCCTGGATGTCTCCTCCCACAGAAGGTACAATCTTCAGCCAATACTCTAGAACCGGTCATTGACTGAGTTGATACAACACTCTTTCCCTTGTCAGCTGTCCTAGTCCTCCTGGATGATCCAGAAGATTCCACAGTAGATCTAGTACTAATTCCTACCCGGCTAGCAGTCCTATTTGCATAAAATCTCTCCATCTCTGCTTCTTTCTAATAGATCGCTGCCCTATCCAGAATTTCAGCATAAGTCTGAAGTTTCAGAATTGAAAACGAGTTCCTAATGTCATCCTGTAGCCATTGTGAAAACTTCTTCACCTTTCTCAGCTCATCCTCTACATAGAAGGGTACAAAATGGGATAATTCAGTAAATTTGACATCGTACTCCTTCACCGTCATATTTTCTTGTCTCAGTCCCATAAACTCCTGCTCTTTCTGATCTTGGAGGCTGGATGGGAAGTATTTCTCTATAAATGCATCCTCAAATATCTCCCAAGTAATGGCATCATCGGGCACCCCCAACACCCTCTTTTTCAAGCTCTACCAGCTATCAGCTTCGTCCTCCAATTTATACATTGCAAAGGTGACCTTCTCCTGATCGGTACACTCAATCATAGCGAATATCTTCTTCATCCTCTTTAGCTACACATCCACTTCTGTCAGATCAAGCTTTCCTAAGAAGCCCGGTGCTCGCCCCGCTGTGAATCTATCATAAGTCATAGGAGCAAGAAGTGTCGGAGCTGGCTCAGGTGTAGGGAAAGGAGCCATGTGTCTTTGCTCAATAGATTCTACTACAATGGTCATTCTTTCCAACAGATTGATATAAGTAGCCTCTCTATCATAGGGCGTACTAGCACCACCACGGTCGTTTCTTCTACCCCTTCTATTTACCATCCTATAATCAAGACAAATATAATGTTATAATCCTAAGAATCAGTTGAAGGAAAAAGAAATATTCAACAGTTTAATGAAATTTAAACCTAGCCTAAAAACCAATCTCTTAAGAGTTCTAGTTGCCTTAACTTCCTTAACCTATTCCTTCAGGAATTCAGTACAGAGATTCAAACCCATGCTTCCACTTTTCGATGAATCAATTCCTAAGGCATCTCAATTCTCTAATACCAATTGTGATGGAACGGATTTTTTTTTCTCAGAAACTTTCATCAAGTCAAAAAGAGGATTTAGGATAAAAATATGACATATAACTTCTATAGAAATTTCGACAGTGTCTCCTTTGTAATTGGATGAAAACCCAAAAAAATAACCTGTACAAAACTTGTATAGCAAGTACAAGCACACAACTATCTATTTATACCATAATTGTTCCTACAACATGCGTACACAGGACCACAGATGCCATCCATGACATTAATTCATCAAACTATCTACTACATTAACAGTTCATGAGTGAGATGCCATCTGGGACCTGTACAGAATATCCAAAAGTATAGAGCGGAAGCAGAACTATTAACCCACAGAAGCATAGTTTCCTATTCATCACATGCATTACATGCATTTCTATACAAAACCCATATATACATAAATATCCATAGGTATAAAATCCATATACAAAATCACATATCAAGTCAAGTCTTTACATCCAATTGATTCTCTTTGATGACTAAAAAATGCTTCAAATCTTCAAAAGTCTTCAGAATAACCTTTAAGTCACTCTTTCTCATTAGGTATCAATTCTATAGTATCATCTGGAGGAGAAAAAAATAGTAAAATAGTGAGCCGAGGCCCAGTAAGGTACATGCAGATATGTAGTAAATCAGTTATGCAGAACAGTTGTAAAACTATGTAGAAATAGAACGGTTATGCAGAATAGAACATAGAAAACAGGGAAAGTAAATTTTGACTATAATTAAACTTAGAAATTAGAGATCAGTGTGATTTAGAAAACATAATCAGAAAATAGAGTAAAAAACTTTCTCTTTTATATTGGTACAGACCAGAATTCAGTCAAGAACGTGGTACAGAACAGAACAGTAACGGACCCTGCCAGTAGACCCTACTAGCTGAGGGACAAATAATCGAGGATAGATTGTGTTCACTCCACACAATCTAAGGCCATAAACAAAAACAGAAGATCCTGTCCCATGGGATCAGTACAGGTATGCCTCCCAAAGGTAGGACAGAATCAGAATCTTTCCTCCTAACCGTAACACCTCGAGGAAGGGTAGACCACATATAACTCCATGAACAGAGTTATCCTCGATCACCACCGTAATGTTTTAAGGTATGTTGGAGAACCTAACCTGATTGTAATCAGTCTCGGGGTCCTAAATAATAGTATCAGAAATAACTTCTTAACTGAAAACCCTCTTTCGTTTCAGAATTTTATAATTACCCTTCAGTTAACTTCAGAATGTTTAGAATATACAGTAATAGTCTAAAAACTCTTCAATTTTACTTTAGAAGTGCACGGTGATTTATCGGTATAATCCCGTGTAAAATTTTCAAAAACAAATTGTACCAGGAGCTTCATTTCGGTGCCAATTAACTTTTATATAATAGAAGTTACAGTTAAAAATCATTAAAACCCCTACATTTTCGTACCTAGGGTTTCGCCAAAACTTTCGAACTCAAATCGAACACCAAACATGTTTTTATTCATGAAATCAACGCTATAAATCCAAATACATATACTAAATCATGCAATTTAACCGAAAATTCCTAATATTTTCAAGTTAGGGTTTCACCACATGCTTCCGTAACTAAATCGAACACTAATTACATGCTTGTTCATGAAATTGAAGCCAAATCTTGCGATTCATGTGAATAAACACAAAATCTAATCGAACAATTGAGGGAAACAAGCTTCGTTTGCTTTAAACATGCAACATTGTAATTTTAGAGTATTTTTATCAATTTTGAAACAAGAGAAAGTGGTAAAAGAGGAAAACAAGGTCTAAAGTACATTTGCCGGAACCCAATCTACCGTTATTTTTCCCCGAAGTGGATCGGAACGAGTGATTTCCCCCTTTTCCTCTTCTCTTCTCCCTCCTCTTCCTTCGTGCTATGGCTGCTCTCCCTTCTCTCTTTTCGCCTTCCCTTTATAACAAAGACAAAATCAAAACGTGGGGCAAGAGTCGAGACCACGCTCGAGCACATGGCGAGCTTGCAACGAGCGTGCTACATTCTGCCAGTGTCCGCTTGAACGCGCCAAGGGGAGCGACGTGCGGGCCAGGTTCTGCCAGCACCCGCTTGAGCGTGCCAAGGCACACGGCGTGTAGGCTAGGTTCAAGATTTTGTGCCCGTTGCCGCGCCTTGGGCGCGCGGAAGGCGTAGACCTATTGCCTACTAAACTCAGGTATTTTCCAACTTTTTACTTTCAACCCTTATTTTTCAATGCATGATTGGCCTCTTATAGATTATAATTATTTTAATTACTCCCAATTATCATGTTTGGGATTCCATAAGATTGGGATATTCATAAGATAGGTGAAGGGTCACTACGAACTGGTTTCACTATCAGAACAAGTATGATTATGAAAATATGAAAGGAGAACCCTGTGATTTTACTTGAGGTTGATCTAACGGTAAGGCCCCTGGATTTTAGTCAGATTATCGTGAAAATTGAGTGGTCTGACTTGAATGAATAAATTGGTTTGACAATGAAATATTAAGTTTCTAAATGTTGAAGTTTTGTTGGTAACTAGGAATTATGACAAGTAGTTAGATGAGTATTCGAATGGAAGAAGGAATATTTGATCCATTTTGTCGGTATAATGAATAGGTGGACTGATGATCTGGAAATCGATTTTTGGGTAATGTGAATCCTTTTGGAGTTGGAATGGTATTCAAAGATGTTGGCATAAATTGTAATTTAGAAAATACAGTATCCTATAATTAGGTTGTGAATTCTGAGTAAGAGTTTAGGCCAATTGCATCAAGGATATGTGTTAAGCCTAATTAGAAAATGGACTGCCCTTTTTAAAGACAGTAGGTGGCCTTTGAGAATTTAGCCATGAAGTTTTGGGAATATATGAATCTTGAAGAAAGGACCAAAGCCAAACTGTTTTAACGAACGGTGTAGAGAAAATTGAAATTAGAACTAGTCTCTAAGGGTTGTGTGAAATTGAAAGAGTATCAGTCAGGTGCTGTTAAGGAAGCCTTAGAGCCTCCTGAAGGTAGGATTAATTGATGATCGGGTAAGTTAGCATAGGTGATATGCTCTTGAGAAAGATTGGGACTCTATTGGTCTGTATCAATAGGTAATCACCCACAAGTGTGAGGTCCTAAACCCGAAATACAATAATTTAAGGGTAATTAAAATAACAACAATCGAGATGAGGCTGAACATGCATGGAAGAAAGTTTCGGAAGTAAAACGTGTGGAATGTTGGCTGCTGTATACTGATCTGCCACACAGTAGCTGGGCGCTTGTCACAGGATCGAGCGTGGCAGCAGGCACCAAAATATAGTAAGGGTGTGCTTGCCGGGCGCCTGCCGCTCGCTCGAGCAAGCCCCGGCAGAAACCCTGCGCTCGCTAGGAGCTCGAGCAAGGCCCGATAGAAACCCTGCACTCGATGGGTGCTCGAGCATCGGTCATGGGCCTAGGCACATGATCTCTTTTCTCTCGCATTTTAATTGGAAAATTTAGGGATTTTGGCTCATTTTGGATAGCAGCCACGAGCAACAACAAAGGAGAGAGAGAGGAAGGAGAGAGAAGAGAAAGAAGAGGGGGAAATCGGCCATCCAGTTTCGATTCGAGTCACGGAAACTGTAGATCAAGATTATGCAAGTGTATCTCGAACGCTATTTTCTATTTTTACAGCTTTTCTGTCCCTCAAAAATGTTATTTATACTTTAAAAGCATGTTTCTTCATATCCTGTATAAATAAAGCCTATTCATGCAAATTGTTCAGATAGATTTCATTTTTATACATATATACTGCAACATCGGGCTTCAATTTCATGAAAATGTATGTGTTAAGTGTCCGTTTATCATCCGAAAGTTTTGGCAAAACCCTAGGTTCGAAAATGAAGGGGTTTTAATGATTTTTACCCATAACTTCTATTGTATAAAAGTTAATTGGATATGAAATAAAGCTCCTGGTATAAATTGTTTCTGAAAATTTTTCATGGACTTTTTCTTATAAATTACTGTGGACTTCTAAAGCAAAATTGAAGGGCTTTGAGCTTATACTATTTATTCTGAAACAAATCTGAAGGATTTCTAACTATATCTGTGTATTCTGAAGTGAACCTGAAGGGTTTTAGACTGATACTGTACCTTCTGAAATAATCTGAAGAGTTATTGTGAAACTCTGATTGATTTTTGAAACTGAAAGGGGTTTTTGGTTATGAAATAAAAAGAGAAAAAATATTTCTAATACTGTGAATCCGGACCCGTGATTGAGATACAGTCAGGTTAGGTTCTCTTGCATGCCTTCAATGTTATGGTGGTAATCAAGGATATCTCTGTCCATAGAGTTATTTATGGTCTGTCCTTCCTCAGGGCGTTAACCTAGAGGGTAGTTTACTATTTTCGACCGGCATACTGTACTGAATCCCGTGAGAAGGGATGTCCCAGGAGACGGGATGACTTTTTCTGGCCTTAAATTATGTGGAGTGAACACAATCTATCCTCGATTATTCACCCCCTCCGCTAGTAGGATCTACTGGTAGGGTTCTTTATTGATAGAAAGGAATTCTCTATAACTCACTGATTTGATATTGAATTCTGATTTCTGACTTCTATTTCCTGATTTCTGATTTACAAAGCTTGATTTTGTTATATTGAGCCTTCTCTGCTTTCATGTACTGTTCTGCCACCATCACAAGTAAGTACCTTTTGCTATTGTTCATTTGCATATATATCCTGCACGGAAGCATATGTTACCGTCTTTTGATTTTCAAAGCTTGATTTAACGTCAAATTAGGCTTATTCTATTTCCTCGAACCATCTTAACCTTAAATGCTTTTATGCTTTAATATAAATGCATTATTGTTCTGTATTCTAAAACCCACTACATGTTTTAGTACTTTGCTGGGCCTTAGCTCACTATTTTACTATTTTTTTCCCTCCAGATGAGACTGTAGAGTCGGTACCTGACGTGAAAGAGTGACTTAGAGCTCAATTTGAAGACTTCTAAGGATTATAAAGTATTTTGAAGTTATCTTAAAGAAACTATTGGATGTAAAGATCCAAATTTTGATACATGGTTCTTTTATGCTTATGTATATTTATGTATATATGGGTTCTGTATAGAAATGCATGTGATGCATGTGATGAACAAGAAACAGTGCTTTTACAGGTTTATAGTTTTGCTTCCGCTATATTCTCTCTAGTTTCTGAACAGTCCTAGTTGACATCTCTCATCTGGATTCTGATATAGTTAATAGGATTGTTGAATTAAATGTCATGGATGGCATCTATGATCCTGTGAAAGTCTGTTATAGAAAAATTGTGGTATTTATAGATAGTTGTGTGCTTGTACTGGTTTGTATATAAGTTTGTACAACTTCCTATTTTTCTGTTCAGCCTAATTATAGGGGAAACTCTGTCCATTTTTTTTTAAAACATTAAGTGAGTCTTTGGCTTCTGTTACTATTCTGAATGACGGAATTAACTGAGAAAAAAAAATCTGTTCCATCACAACAAGCAAAGTGGGGGAGGTGTTCATGAGATGAAATTGCTCCTCCTGTAATAAAAATTTCATGATGAGATTCTTGAGGATTTAGAGATAATTCCTTGGAAGGAATTAAAGACTTATGAATCCAAGAGTTAAAGATTATGATAGGTGGATCTCGACATGATTCGGAGTAGGCGAATGTTAGGATCAATTGTGGATATCGGAAGCTTCCATTTGAGAAATTGTGGAGACAGTCCTGAGAGATAGCTTGTCTAATAAATCCAGGGACAGAATGGCTATGTTATGATGAAAGTGCACCTTGGGATTTTGTAAGAGGATAGACCTGTCTATAGAAATTATATAGATGAGCTTTGGTATCTTGAAGGAGGAACGAACATTAGTATTGATCATGAATGTTAAAGGTTTATAGCTCTGGTTCTGATAGTGAATTTATGGGTAAGCTCACTTGTTGGGGTGATAGGATGTAGCATCCCTAAGTTAGGAAAACATAATCATGTCTGAAGTATAGAAATCCTAAAGTTGAAAAGTGAGAAACCCTATGGTTAATAAGAATGATCCACCCATGGTGTTTTCAGGTGATGTGTTCGGGTTAAACTAGTTGGCTCATCGATGTGCCAACGAGGTCCGAAATTGCTCGGTGTAGAAGTTTTGAGATTTTGAGGTTGCAAATTGTTAAGGCTTTGAAATTTTTAAGGTCATTATCTAAAACTGTATCAAAATTTTGGTGATTGTTATAGTTAGGACTTCTTATTCTATAGTAAATTGAAGATTTGTAAGGATTATTTCTATGATATGGATATCTTGAGGGCAATTTTAATCATGGTTATCGTATGATTTGGAAATTTCGAATGGAATATGTACCTTAAGGAAATGTCGATTTGAGGACATACTAGCAAAATGAAGAAGATACAAGGCATCCTATTTTTGAAGTCTAATCGTGACTTAAACTTTATGTTGGGATTTCAACTGAGCATGGTAAAAGAAATGAGATGCTAGGTTGCATTAGTGATGGTAAACTAAAATTGAACAATTCAGAACTAAATGACTGATCAGAGTGGCACAACGGAAGAGTGATAAACCTGTCTATATATTGAGGTCTAAGGTGATATTTAGAGAAAGTGCTCAATCTTGAGGTTTATTATGAAATGAAATGAGGCATTCTGCTTGTTTAAGATTTGGAATTAGATTAGAAAGGTGGCTAATGAAATATGATTGCCTTCGGACTTAGTAAATTTGGGCCAGGAAAGAATGTGTTAAATAATGAGCATCAAGGCAATTCTAACGCTTATGGTATTCTAGGAAAACCAGCCTGACTTAAAAATGAATTGGAGATAGTAAGAAAGTTCCTTGATTCTGAAAATTCAAGGATCTTCAAATTTTGAGGATAAAATTCCTATAAGTGGGGGAGAGTGTAATGACCCAAGCTTCAAAAACATGATAATTGGGAGAAAGATGGGATCCATAAGGGTATTGGCTCCCAAAATATGACAAAAGATAAGTAATTAACTTAAAATAGGTGAATTAAGGTCAAGGGGTATGGGACGAATCGATCAAAAAGCCCAAAGATTCAAAATTGGTAAATCGGGAACCGAAGTTGTAAACTAAGAAATATTGATTTATAAAAAAAATTTATGCTTTAAATTATTATAATTATGGCCTATTTAGGTTATGTAATCAAAATTAGGGTCTAAGGATGTGAGTAATTGGGTTAGAAAGGTCAAAATGAGTCCCGGATAGCGAAAACGTAACATTTTTTGCTATAGGCTCTATGTGCGCCTAACGAGCGCCTGACTAGCGCCCGATCAGACCTCGAGCACCGGTCAGGTGCCATTTTACAAATGTGGTACTTGAAGCTTGCCCGAGGTGAGGTGGGAGTGAGGGATGTTACGAGAAGTGCGCCCGAGGACTGCTCGAGCACTGTCCGGGCAAACATTTGCGAACACAGTGCCTGAAGGGTGCTCGATGAGAACCCGAGGCACTGCCGTGTCTGAGAGGGAGCGATCAAGGCGCACACAAGCGGTGACTGCATATACAAAGGCCGTGTGTGTTTCTTCAGCCATATTTCGGCCTCCCACGAGAGAGAAGTTGGAAAGGGAAAGAGGAGAAGAGGAATATGCATGTTCCACTCCGATCCGGGTAAAAATAACTATAGATCAGACTCAGGCAAGTGTACTCCGGACATTATTTACCATTTTTATAGTGTTTTAATATCTCTGAAATTGAATTTATACCCTAAAAGCTTGTTCTTCATCTTCTGCATAAATAGAGCCTATTTCTGTAAATTAATTAGATATATTTCATGCTTATATATATA
>JAODPA010099506.1:0-21581 GCA_025585075.1 Nepenthes mirabilis
TATTTTTAAATATACCAAATTTCACCCAATAAAAAAGGGACCAAACATAGCACACATTTGATATTGCGGGGAACTGAAAATTGAAAGAGAGAGCTAGAGGGGGGAATTGGAGGAGATATGCCGACGACTGCTGTGAACGGCATGGGAGGGCAGAGAACGGTGTTGATAACTGGAGTGGGCAGAGGTCTGGGGAGAGCCCTTGCCCTGGAGATGGCCAGGAGAGGTCACTGTGTTATTGGTTGCTCTCGCTCCCAGGACAAGCTTGACTCTCTCCAAGCGGAGCTTCACAAATTTACTTCTCCCTCCGCCTCCACCGCCAACAATCACCACCTCCTCATTAATGCCGACGTCGTATGTTCTTTCTCTACATTCTGACAGTTTCCTATTCGAAGGTCGATCGTCGTTGTGTTCTGTGTTTAAATATTGAAAATTTAGTTATTTGTTCAGTTGAAAAACCTTCAACTTTTGTTTTCTTACTTTTCTATATTAGAGGTCAAATAGTAGCATGGAGGAATTGGCAAGACTTGCGATGGAAAATAAACGCATTCCGGATGTAATAGGTACAAAGAAGTTCTCTTGTATTTTTTTTAATGGAATTTCCTCTTTTGTTTGAAATAATTTAAAAATGTATGCAAATTTCAAATGCATCTCTGCTGTCAGAACCATCAAAGTTATGATGATAATCTGCACTATCCGCATGGGACTATGCTACTTAGTTTTGGTTATGGCGAATGTTGATTGCTGCCTTCTTTAAGAACGTTAATGTGATGCAAAGGCTTGGGGATTCTCTAATAACAATGAAACGAAGAGTAACCGGATGAAAGAAGGAACAAAGTTTAGTAAGTGACAATTGGAATTAAAGTGCAAAATGCAACGGGAAGGAGCAGAGGAAGATTAGCTGGTTCAGCAACTCTCTGCTGCAATTCAGATTGATCATACAAATGCATACATTGAGCAGTTATTTATAGGCATTCAAGTAGTCTACTAGAATACTCTTGATTCATTCTCATTCAAACAATCATATTGTCTCTTCTAACTGTCATTCTAATTACTAACATGTCTGCTTAACCAACATAACAATGTGCAGTTGTTGAACTTGCTGAACCGAACTTGCTGATTTTTCCTTATGTTTTGGTTTTGAGCTGATCTGTCTGTTAGCTGTCTTCTTTAGTTGATGAGCTAGCCACATTCTATCCTTTAATACATGACAAATATGCCTACCTGATGGCATTTATGTCCTCAAGGATGGAAAGAAGGGAATTTGTGTGAAACAGCTATCTCAACAAGAGTGATGTTCTGTCATTTTATCTTTTCAGTTGTCCATAGCTACAAATTGTGATAGGGGTAATGATCATATCTGATTTGAGGATTGAAGTATCAATATATGCTGTCCTTGGTGGAGGTGGTGTTGAAGTCAGGCATGGGCTAAACTAGTGTTGATTTCTTAATATTTGTGGAAGTCCTGAAGGTCAGAACATCAGAATGTTACTGCTGGCCTTCAGTTGAGATAATTCTGAAGAATTTAGCTAAGAAGATTTGATCACATTGGAGCAACTGTAGTGGAGTCCTACCCTAGATGTTAGCCAGGAAGTATGTTCAGTAATTTCATTTTCTTGCCCGGATTTGCGAATGAAATGGTAATTTTGGATAAGTCAAATCTGATAGGGTTATACTAGCTTAACCAACTACACCTTGATTTCAATTGTTGGGTTTTCGTTTGAGCAATGCCATGCAAAACATTGTATAATAACAATGTACTAGTGGATTTTTTGGCATTTGGTAACAAAGATATATTTTTTGATAGTGGGAAAGAACTATTTGGTTTACAATATTGAGATGAGGCGAGAGGTTTTTACACCTGCGCGCACACACGCATGCAATATGTCATCGATTGATGATGAGATGTGAAATTTGATTGATATTCTGCTGGGGAAGAGGAGTCCTACTGTGAGATAGAGGAAGAGAGATATATATCTTTTGTAAAAGATGTCTGATTCTGATATTTATCTTAAAGACCCTTAAGTTTTTGGAGAAAAAAAAAGTAATCTTAAAAAATGGAAAACTTAGAAGAAAACTTGACTCATGGGCAGCAAGGTTTCTAGTTTTTTAAAACATTATATATCATTGTTTTGAGTAGGTTGGTCTCTTGTAAATGATACAGAATAAATTGTTTATTTTTCTGTTTGCAGACACTTGTCAAAACTCAGACAATTTTTACTTGCCCCAAAATATCAGGAAAGAAGAGTTGGACATGTACTTATACCCTTCACCCAACATCCACACCCAAGTCCTAGATGACTTTTCTTGGGATTTTATGTATCTGCTCCAAATCAATAAACACCTTGCCTAGGCCTTTCTATCATTCCCCTGTCCCACTGTTGATTAAAAAAATCCATCATGAACTGTTTTTGATCCCTTTGATAATAGGATAAAGAGTGCTAGATATATGAAAGCATGCATTGGAGAATACAACCAACTAGGATTGGAAAACTCATAAACATGAGGTCTCTAATATCTGTATATTTGCCAATGTGCCTTAGCTTAGTTGGTTAAGACTGGGACTGCCGGACCAAAGCTGTCAGGTTCAATTCCCCCTTCATTCTCAGTCACTTAGCTCCCTCCTTGTCACTGCCCAAGACGGACTCTTAGCTCCCGGATAATAACGTTACACTAAAAAGCCTTTAATCAATAGTTAGATGATTAATCATCTTACTTCTACTGCAAAACTGTGATATAAAAAATACATGAAACTGAACCACTAGATCATCAAACGTCAGTTGTTTTACAATTATATATCACCATATGCATTACAAATATCACTCTCCACAAAAGGCCAGCAAAAGTCTTCAAATTGTCTACCATCAACCTCCAATCTCCATTCCAAGGCCACTAAATCTGAAATGGGGAGAATGAAAGAATTAGCCAAAAGTTCAACAAATATATCCATAAACAATATGACGAATATCAATGGCCTTGAAAGACTACAAAGCTCAAATGTAACAAAATGAGGGCCACAAATACAATGATTGAATTGAATGCCAAATAGAGTTCGGAATGTCATAAGCTGATACCATCAATCATACTCCCGAATGGTTAAACATTAGCTAACAAACATCCCCATCATGAATGAAAATAGCGGTAAATATCTGATATATTGATCGATGTATATTTGTATCAAGGTTCCCTGATACCAATATTTTATGATACAACGAAAATATACTTAATATTAGGTTGAAATTTTACTGTCAGCTTTTGATTCTAATAAATTTTTATTCTAATGACTTTGATACCGTTACCGATACAGATATGATTGCGACGATATGATACCAATATGGTTGTGAATGATACCCATATTGATTTTTTCATCCATGATCCCCATTGGCATGGTCAAATAGGAAGCCCTATAGATATGGCTATATGCCTCTATTATGACCTGTGGATGGGCCATTGCGACCTGCACTCAAACTATATTAATCCATCAAATCCCTTAAGAAAATCAATGGTTCAAAAGTTTCAAATAAAATATATGCTTTTGGGAAATTTCCGCATCTTCGAAGAGCATCAATTCATGGCAGGAAATCAAATATGTAGAGAATCATCAAACTTAGGCATAGGAAGACATTTCATGAACGAAGTTCATGATTATTGAAATGGAGGCTTTACACAAGGTTATTCCCATAACTTCAAATGCAAGGTTTTTGTTATGGAAGTCTAGCAAAGTGGCAAAACATCAAATTCAGATTATGAGAGGCAAAGTTTACAGAGGAACTAATGACAAACTCCAAAGAAATAATTCAAAGTCATGCTAAACAAAGCATGGGCAAATATGAGCAAATATGACTTTGAATTCAATCTTGAATTGAGATATGCTCTTCTTAGACTTCCTAATGTACAAGAAGTCTGAAGTTCTTGAGACCAAATGTAAGAACATGTGCCAATTTTGTAGAAAACAATATGGAAAACAAAGATGAAAGCCATAGATATACTTGCAAACAAGAAAGAAGCCATAGTATATTGCCCTGCTAAATGTTGAAGTTGCAAAGGAACTTATTCATTTCTTTCACCAATTCTTTAGCCTTCTCGCATTTCTCTTTTTAATGTCCTTAGCTCGCAAAATCTGATTTTAAAGTGAGTAGAGAAAGCTCCTTACTCAGAGGACACAACACAAGCTCCTAAGCAACTACCTCAAACCTTCTCGGGCTCTGATGTGACACCCTAGGGATGTCAAAAGCCTCAATTGGGATCCACTTTTAAGCTATGTTATTACCTAATTGGATCCTAAAAATGACATATCACAATTAGAGCAAAAAGCTACTCCCAAACAAATTTTCCTGTAGCCCTCTTGACCACACCAATGCAGAAGCTTATGCGGAAAATGAACCACCACTTTTGCTCAAGTGAAAGCTCATCCACCACCAATGCTCGAGCATAACACTCAGCTGAACAATTTAGGACAAATTTGGCTCGAGCGAAATCAGGCAAACCTTGTGTGATTGTTTCTGTTCTAATGACCCTTAAATGTACCTCAAACAGAGGCTTCTGGGAAATTTCACTTTGCCTCTACAGATGATTATGCTTCAGCAATACTTCAAGCCAGTCCCAAATGAAACTCATTATTCAGAATACTAATCATACCTTAGTTTTATTAACAAAATCCAAAAATCAGCATATGACACTTCCTTCACCCCAGGAAAAATTGCTACAGAAAGCAATCTGCCTAATGAGCTATGGGTAAATGAGCTAAGGTTCAGGGGATTTCTCAACATGTCATCTAGTGACATATGGCTGGCCACATGTATCAAGGAGTTAGTCGTTAGAGGTCTAACTAGGTGGTGTACCTTGTGTTAGCTTATAAAAGGTGCATCCCTTGTACCTAAATCTCTTCTTCTCTCCTTTCTATTCATCTGAATTCTCATCTACCTTCTTCAGACTCATCCCCTGATTTCTTCTCTTTTTTTTACTCTTCTATCTGAATTTCTTGTGATTGAAGCCACTTCACCACAATTGGTATCAGAGACTATTAAATTGAGTTATTGATCATGAAATATCCTCATTGTTTTTCCAGGTTACACAAATATGGTCTCTAAACATCAAGAACTGTCCAAGCAGATTCAGCTGTGTACAACAGCACCTAGAATCTTGAGATTCTTCATGACAATTCAGCAATTATAAATTGCCTCTGGCAGCAGCAAATTTTTCCAGCAAGCAATAGATCTGCTCTTGCAAATCTGTACCAGAAAATCTACAATTCAGCATCAGCAATTTTGCTGTTCTGCTTCTGCAATTTTTATTTCTGCTCCAGAAATTCAGGTCACCAAATTCTGCACATGTACTTTCTTAATTCTTGAATCACATTTGTGCATTCTTGCACCAGCAGCATAGAATTATTATGGTTCCTACTCTTGATTCTATATTCCGATTCTTGTATCAATTTCAACAATAGAAGCAAAGGAATTATGTAATTATTCTGGGATAATTTTGAAGCACTGAATTTCAGCATAGTTATTGAGATTCTTGAATCTTATTTCAAATTCTGTAACTTCTATTGAATTCCTACAGTACTGCAATTTTTTCAAAAGACTGTGCAACACAAGACTTCTTCCATTCTGATGCTGGTGTTTGCAACTTGTTCTTGATTTTCTTGAATCTACTAGCAAACTTGCTAAGTGTAATTTCTGAATTGGAGTCTCAAGTTTGTTTTCTATTCAGTTGATTGAGTTAAACATGCACATCAAGACAAAATTCTTGAAGCTCTACTTTTGTGCTTCCTGCTCCAAGAAGAAGTAACACAGGTTCCACTGCTCCACATTATGCATCAGCAATCACATTTAATGTTCTGTATCCAAAATTCTGCAACGGAAACTCTTTTCAAATTAGGCAACAAATCCAAGAACTCAAGATGCAAGAGAACACTTTGAATTTCAGAAAAGCAGACACTGAGTAGCAGAAGACTTCAGACAAAAACTTGATGAATCCAAGAAACAATTTTGCAGAAAATGGAGCAAAAGCTTGATATTTTTCCTGAAATTGATGGCAACACTAAACCCTATTTCCCAAAATGCTGAATTTTCAGAAATTACTGTAGCTGTTGGAGGTCCTGTATCAACAATTGTAGTGCTGAAATTGAAGGCTATATGTTACATGCACAATTTCGAAGCAGCGCAAAATAGGGTGAAGTAGGGGAAGGGGAAGAATAGAGTAGGGAAAGGGGAGTTCAGGAAGAGGAGGAGGAAGAGGGAAAGGGGGGAACAGAGGGGACAATCGAGAGAGAGAGACCGAAAGAAGATGGAAAATAGCGGGGAAAAAGAGCAGGACACGGGAAGAGAAGGAAAAACTTGCGAATTCTATTCTCCACTGTAGCTAAAGTCCTCGGCCCTTTATACACGCTAAAGCCCTTGGCCCTTAACGAAAAGCCGGTAAAACACCTAACAACCTACACGTAAGCAAACAGAAGAAACAAATATCGGCAAAATAGAATAAGCAAATACCGGCCCGTAATATAACCCCTCCCATTGAAAGAACCTTGTCCTCAAGGTTGAATAAGGAAAACTCATTTGAGCAATAGCTTTGGTGGGCAGGCCAACAACAGCTACTCCAAATGCTAGCTCTGGTACTATAGTTATGACTTCCAACATTCACTTAACTGGATTATAGCCAGCTGTAATTGTGGAAACTCCGTCAATAGCCTTAGAGTACTGAATTAGCTGGCTGGAGTGGCGTCCCAGTGGCCTCACATAGATTTCTTGACCTCCTTGCGTCAGTAGGAGCAGCTCCCCAAACGCTACCATTATGCCGATGCTCGGCTGGTGAATGGTGCACACGACTGTTCTTCCAGCATCTATGATATTTCGGATTGTTTTATTATCCATAAATATGATAGAAGGTCTAGCTACTAGCTCAATTGCAATGGTTAGCCACTTCCATTGCTCTGTGGAGAGACCGTCCACTTCAAGTAGCCCAACCAGAGCTCCACTCAGAGGGGTTGGTTTAATTAGTTCCCTAACTTCCTCCACAAACATCCTTCTAGTTTGATTGCCAACTTCTGTAGATAAACAGAACCATGCTGAAGAGAGCCAATATTCATAGACAGTAATGTTTTGCTCACAGTAATCCCCTATCCACCATTTCTTCACTTCCTTTTGCGCAGGTATAAAGCTGCCCAAAGCCAACAACGTAAGCAATGCAAATGACCCGAATGTGTTTGCAATAATTGTGTTCCTCCTTGAGGTTCCGATCGAAATAGCTCGAAAGCCATTTGGGTGACAAGTTCAAGTAGGAGGAGTTGTGTGAACAACCTCCCAACATTAGGATCATATCCAATGACATAGTATGTGGTGAATACCCTTAATAGAACTTCAACAATAGTGGGGGGTATCCTGAGGAGATCCCTTTGTTTGTAGAACACTAGAAGTTTTGCAATTGACGCTGATAGCTTGGCCATTCCGACGAACATAAGCATAATCACACCGAAGAACAAAGGACTTGTGTAAATCACACCACCGTCTTTGTCCTTGTGCATTTTGATCCTCAAGAAGACAGTCATTGCAATGACAACTGCGATAGCAAGTAGAGTTATCTGGAGGTAGACGAATGCAATCCTCTTCATAAGCAGCCATTCTCTTGAAAAGGAAGATTAGAGAATGTCCTTAATATTAATTCCATATGTCTCTGTTGTTAGAGCAGCTGGATGGTTCTTACCCCTCTTGAATGGTATATCTAGTTCGATTTCTAGTTTTTGACCAACGTGAAACGATTGGAATGCTTCGGAGAACTTGGTTGCGGTGATGAATCTGTAAGGCTCATCTTTACATATCCAGTATTGCTGCTGATCTTCCTTTAATGTCACTGTCGACTAGAAATCTGCGACCCCGTTTCTGTTAGAGCATCGAAATCCCATGAATTCGAAGGGATCAAGAACATTTGCACAGGGTCCTTGACAGACAATTAGGCCATTAGACAGCAGGATAATATGGTCGAACATGATATAAGTTTCAAGTGCTGGTTGAAAGAATGAAATCAGTGTTTTCCACTGAGAATGTGAATATATTGTCCAAGCGAGGGAACTATTGGGAAGATCGTTGAGCTGTTTGAACCGGGCGATATCTCATCCATTATCTGCACTTTTGCCAGCGCAATCAGCATTTCACCGGTTGTGACTTGCTTTCTCGACCCTCCATAAATGCCTCATACCTTTTCATCTCTGACCATCGTATCTGCGCATAATTCTAGACCTAAACCCTTTAGAATATAATCGGTGACAACATTCTCTTCCAGGTCTTCAGCAGCAGCTGTCTTTGTTTGCCCATCCAGCTGCGGGTAGTTTATCGTGGTATCCTGCGACTTAAAGAGCTCGCGCTAGAAGCCATCATCTTGCAGCCAGGATGCTACATACCACACACCAATAAATTGAGGTGAACAATAAGTACACCAACCATATTTGTACCGTAATTGAGGAATTGATGTCTCTTCTAATGAGTTACATCCAAGCCACACCTTAAGAACACATCCACCACATCTTCGAATCCTCTGCAGCATGCTGTGACAAAAGCATGCACCAACACATGGGACCAAATTAAATCAGAACCCACGAGTAGCTCCACAAATCCTGCACGTTCGTGACAGCTTGCCTCTAATAGGGCCTCCTCACAGGCTGGTTGAGAAGCTCTAGCTTTGAGCAAGATCTTTAATATCTCAAGATGGCCCTCCCTCAATGCTGTAATGATTGTAAAGTCCCTGAATAGTCCTTGGTTCATGTCAGCCCTAGGATCCTTAAGCACTTCTTGCTCAAGTTTCTCCTCATCCACAATAGAAATAAGAACAGGATTGTCCGTATGTGGCTCCTCACTATCGACGTCATCAGTAGCAAACTCAGGACCAAAGTCACAGAAGACATTGCTAAAAAGGCCATATATGTCAGATTTTGTGAAGGCTATCACTGGCTGATGATTGTGGCAATATTCATCAAATTCATCCGACTTATCCAGGCTGATATTTGTACACACAACAGCATGAAATTTTGAAGGCCTATTCTGGGTAAATTCAATTGTTAAAGTAGAAACACTCACTGAGTTGTTTATTTCTTGCAATTGTTGGACAGAAGCAAGGGCGCAATGTTTTCCCAATTCATTCTCTGAAGCGACAAAATTGTTGGACAAGTCTCGCAACTCCACCAATCCTTCACCGTGTAGCGTCTCTGCCTCCACACCAGTGAGGAGAAGATTTTTGGCAGAGAACAACGGAAATTCGGGCTTGGGTTAACGAAAATGGAGGGCGATTTGGTCATCTGATTGGGTGTGATGCACTACTGGTGGGTTTGAGCAGGTGCAGATAAAATTTTAGAGAACGGGTCTGTGTGTGACGAGGAAGGTGGAAGCAATGGGGTTTTACAGATGGCACGGTTTGTCGTTCGATTTAGCTTGGGGATTGAAGGAGTTCAGGTTGGAGTAAATGAGGATGGAGAGTAATTTGGGTGTCAGGATGAGATGTTCGCGATATGGGTAGAGTGTGGGTTGAAGGGTGGAAAGTAACAAAGGGGAAAGCCATAGGTGATGAAGGATTCACTGACCAGTGTCGCTCGATTTTGCGAAGCGATTACTGGATTTTAGTGAGGGTGTGCTGGGTTTGTGCGCTGATGGAAGCAGCGGTGGCAATACGTGCGGCAAGGTTTGCTGTATTTTGCCGGACGGTCGTCGTGATGCCCATCACGTCCTTCGACAGCTGTGCAATAGAAGCTTCGGGCACTGTCAGTTTTTCGATTGTCAGCTCCTCTGTCATGTCTCAATGAGAGCACCAATGTTACGTGCACAATTTCGACGCAGCGCAAAATAGGGGGAGGTAGGGGAAGGGGAAGAACAGGGCAGGGGAAGGGGAGTTCAGGTGGATGAGGAGGAAGAGGGAAAGGGGGAAACAGAAGGGACAATCGAGAGAGGGAGAGAGAGAGAGAGAGAGAGAGAGAGAGACCGAAAGCAGAGGGAAAATAGCGGGGAAAAAGAGCAGGTCATGGGAAGAGAAGGAAAAACTTGCNGGGAAAGGGGGAAACAGAAGGGACAATCGAGAGAGGGAGAGAGAGAGAGAGAGAGAGAGAGAGAGACCGAAAGCAGAGGGAAAATAGCGGGGAAAAAGAGCAGGTCATGGGAAGAGAAGGAAAAACTTGCGAATTCTATTCTCCACTTTAGCTAAAGTCCTCGGCCCTTTATACATGCTAAAGCCCTCAGCCCTTAACGGAAAGCTGGTAAAACACCTAACAACCTACATGTAAGCAAACAGAAGAAACAAATACCGGCAAAATAGAATAAGCAAATACCGGCCCGTAACACTATACATGCTGAAATTACTGAAATTTATATATGTACCGAATTGGTTGCTGAAAGTGAGGAAGTTGCTGTCCTAGACATGCAAAATGCTGACATTTGCAGTCCACCTTTGCATATAGTTGTTATTCCAGTGCTACCTATTGATCATACAAAGGCAGGAAATATTTCAGAACCTTTTACAAAGCCTACTGTGGATATTTGGCAATGCCAGATCCCAATGTAGATATTGATGATTTTTCCTACATTTGTTTTGCACTTGTGCATTCACTGTAAACTCAATGGAAGAGCTTTCGTCAGGGGATCATCTCAAGAAATGGCTATGGGTTATTGCAAAGTCCAAAAGCTAATTTTGATTATCTGGTCCAGTTATCTTCTGTGTTGCTATGGCTGTTTTGCTGTACTTGTATAGTTAAAAAGTTACAGCTAGAAATTTTTATATTCTATTGTATAGCATTGTATTTTCTCCACCTATCCTTGAGAACAAGGATTCTTTCAGGGGGGGGGGGGGTATTGTCATGAAGTGACATATGGCTGGCCACATGTATCAAGGAGTTAGCAGTTAGAGGTGTAACTAAGTGGTTCTATTAGTTTATAAAAGGCCTATCCTTTGTACCTGGATGGATATTGAAATGACAACTGAAAGTTCAAAGTCTCTTCTCATCTCTTGTCAAATTCTCTCATCTCCTTTCTATTCTTCTGAGTTCTCATCTGCCTTCTTCACTCTCATCCCCTGATTTCTGCTGCTTTCTTTACTCTTCTATTTCAATTTATTGTGATTGAAGCCACTTCATCACACAACAGTGGCATGCTGTGCACTGAAGTGTGATAAGGCTGCACTTCCCTCCAAAAAGAAAAATAGAAGAGATGAAAGAAGGCTATATATTAGTGTGCAACTATGAGTCATTCCTATTGGGTACTGTTACATAGTGATGTTAACATATCATACTATCCAAACATATTCTGGTCTACAATGGAGAAAGTAACGACTTTAGTCTAATATTCATTCATTGCCCTCATATGTTTGAATGCGAATGAATTGTAGGTCAAAGTTTAGTACTAAAGAAGATTCTCTCTGTCAGTAAATAATGCAGGGACCATTAACAAAAACAACAACATTTGGGAGGTACCAGTAGAAGAATTTGATAATGTAATTGATACTAATGTAAAGGGGATTGCTAATGTGCTGCGTCACTTCATTCCTTTACTGATTGAGAGGAAGCATGGAATTATTGTCAATATGTCATCTGGCTGGGGAAGATCTGCTGCTGCTCAGGTACATCTGAAAATAGTGTTTCCTAGAATTTTTTTTGCGTGCCACGTCTTTTTGCTTCAAGTTGAATGTCAGGTTAGATACCGAATGTGGTCTTATTTATTGTGCTTCTATGCTCTTTCAAGGAGTGCTCTGGTGTTACTTGTATGAAAATAATTGTCTGGAGAAATGACGGCTTTGACAAAATGAAATGCTTAAAGGCTGCTAAGTTGTTGACACAAACATGCTGCAAGACACTTACAAATATGCAATGATGATGGTGCTTAGGCTTAATGGGGAAGATGAAAAGGTTCTCTGTGGACTCTCTTGGCAACTTTATCATGAATCACAATTTTTGTTAAGTTCATTAGACCAAGGTTAGATGTGCTGACAGGGGTAAGCTAGGCATTACGAAATTCTGCATGTTTTGATGAGGAAGGATATGATGCCTACTTGTATAATTATCTGAGTGTAGCCTTTAATTAATTGAATTGGCATTCAGCAAGCCCTAGACAATTAGGACTTAAGCCTTCTTTGATAATGTTGATGCTGCTTATTCTTATTCTTTGACCTGTCTCTGTACAGGCAGAACATGTTCTGAATTTTGTCAGTCATGATGCAGTTTTCCAAGTGATGTGCATTTGAGGGGCCAGTTTATCAATATATTCTATGCTCTGTTGATTATCCACACTGATTCAGTATAGTTGAACTGAATATAGTTGTAATTTGGCAGGTTGCTCCGTATTGTGCTTCTAAGTGGGCAGTTGAGGGCTTGACCAGGTCAGTGGCAAAGGAGTTGAGTGGTGGAGTGGCACTTATCGCTCTTAGTCCAGGCGTGATACATACTGAGATGCTTGAATCATGCTTTGGCAGTTCGGCTAATGTGTATCCAGCCCCTGATCAATGGTATCATCCTTTTCCTCCTCATGACATTGTTAGAATGCTTCAGTCTGTTCTGTCGTGCATAGTATTCTCAAAGTTTTTTGTCAATTGTGCTATAATTAAGACAGTGTTGTGAATTGTGATTGTAGAATGACTTTCTTAATTTATGATGTTGTATTAGTATTTCATCCGGTCTGGGTTAAGAAAAGGACTTCCTGCTGGAGTGCTGGCCCTCAACCTCTGGACTATTTGTAATGCAGTCAAATGTATCTATATATAGATAAATCAGGAATATTTGTAGATTTTCCCAATGTCTTTTGAGGTGTGATCCTGTTCTGCTCTGCTAACTTCTATGCTACTACATGCAAATATTCTTTTCATAACCCTCTTTTTTATTGAACTCAAGCATTTTTATTTGATGTAATATAGAAAGAATTCTGGCATCCTTTTAAATCATGTCATAATGACATTTTATTTCTCTTATGATAGTTGATTTTTTTTTTTTATTTTTTTTTTGGTATCTTCTAATAAAAGGATTTTCTGACTCTGTAGTTTTTAAGTGTGTCAAAATGAGATTTTTAACATGATATGACTAATGAAGTTCTTGTTCCACATTAGGTTACTTTTCTCCGTGTAAGGATCATAGTACAATAATGAATGACAATGATTTAATTCATGATAAAATCTACTTCAGCATAGGTATAGATCTATCTGCATAGCATCAGGCATCAGAATTGCATGAGATACCCCAAATTAAAAGAAGTAGTGATGCAGGATCTTTCTCCTTCCTCTAAGTCCAGCATGACTAGAGCTTATTTGTTTCTGACTAATTGTAGAACTGTAATATTTCTCTCTCTTTTGAATGGCTGCAGTGCTCATAATGCTATGGCTGAGTCAGACTATTCCAAGATGTTTGGTTGAATTTCTCAAAAAATTTGTGCAGCTATTTTTGTGCTTTTAATATCTTGCTAGGGAAAAAGCCTTTCCTGTAGCTGCTGGATCAGAACATGAAATGACATTTGCCTCGTGAATAGAAATTTATTATTGAAGCATATGTTAGCTCACTTGGTTCAGCCAAAAAAATTCTGAGACTTTGTGCTCAATGACATGGTAGTTTGCAATTATTTGTGCAAAGAGGATAGCATTAGAAATTTCAAGTCATTTTTTTCATACAGTTCATTGCTTTATTGTGTTCCCTATTTCCTTTGCCTCAATCATTTTCAGGGCTCCAAGGGCTGCAACAATGATACTGAATCTAACAGCTGCAGACAATGGTGCATCACTAACTGTGTGATGGTTGCATGAATTGCATCCTTGCCAGGTTTCTATTTTGTAGTCAGTTTGTCATTCTTATATGAATCTTTTTGGGTTATTCCAACATCCCCTTTTTTGCTTAGGTAATTTTGTATGCCCTGTAGTGGTTGAAGATTTGAACCTAGGACCTCTTCATCTCCAGGCCTCACTGAGTTCTTTACAACGTGAACAATGTGTCATTCTTATTGTGGTATATTGATGGGTGGAGAGAACATTTAGGAATTTGAGGTGTGTATAACTGTTGCAGTCTGCTTTTTCTTGGTGAAAGCACAAGACCACCAGCTTCTTGCCCAGGAAAACAAAGGACCAATAGCTTGTTTTGCACTTTCCTTGTATAGATTTAGCAGAATGAGATTTTGCTGAATGTTGATCAAGCATTGCCTTTACAGTCAAATTAAAGGACCAATAGCCTATTTTCTACAATCCTTGCATTTATGTAGAAGATTATGAGATTTTGCAGATTGTTGGATTAATCATTGCCGGTTCTATTGGTTACTAGCAGTAGTGATGCTAAGGATTTTGAAATTTTTTTTTCTAACAATTTAATAAAATAATTTGTTGTATTTGTTACAGTCAAGTTATTGATGACAAAAATAAGATAAGATAGGGAAATAATTTTTAAAGTACATTTTTAATATGGCATCTTTACCAATGTTCTTATGACATTGGTTTAATTTTTTTTAAAACCTTATTATTTAATTAGCATTGAGACGGGGAGGAATGAATAAGGAAACACATTCTGTTTGCTTTTGCAATTCACTTAACAGATGACTAGAAGTTATCTTTTTGATTGAGAAAGAAAACTTTTATTAATACATGGAAAATGATTTGTTACCAATGATTTTATGGTTTACTGGCTGCTATAATCACTAAATCAATTCAGTGATTGAGAGGAATTAGAGGAAAAGGGAGAAATAATCAGATGGAAGGGATGAAAATCAGATGAAAGTAGGTTGTGAACTAGACAAGATGGACAAAGCAGTTTCAGAGGAGGATTAATCCATTCATTCGTCCATGTCTCAAATTCTACCCCATCCAGCATCTATACAGGCTATCAATTACCTTCAAACAACTGTGAGATTTGTTATCATCTATAATGACTTCAGATGGCTAAGTCTTGCTTCAGTTTCTGTCCAGCTTTGCAATCTTGTTAGGCTTTTTTTGCTCGCTACCTTGTTTGCCTTAGCTCGTCATCTTATCTACCTCACTGGCCCACTATGTGACAATACTCCCTCTTGGAGTTCATCCTTGTCCTCAAGGATGGAAGTGTGGAACTGGTTGGAGATGGCAGAAGCGATCCTCCATTTGTAGTTGGAAGCTGAATAAATGTTGCTGAACTGTGAGTGCTTTGATTGCCATTGTTGCCAACTATGTATGTATTAGCAATCACTCTTATGCTATACTATGCTATTATATGACAGAACTGCTGTCCCAAACAAGGTTCCTGAGAGGATGACAAGAATTGTTTTGCTAATGTTGATGGAGTGGTTATATCAAGGATGAGGTTTTATTCATGAAAATTCCGCCCCTCATTTTAAAATTGAGGCTGGAGAAAATAATAAATGGTATAGTGGCGAAAACATGTTGGAAAGGTTTTGATAAATTTTCCGTTTGTATGTTGTTGCGGAATCTGTTGCACTGCAAGACTCATATGCAGAATTATATCCTTCTGTAGGTTTCTGAGATGCAATTTGGGACCGATAGACTTCCGAGTGAAGAAAGAGGTGCGGAGGAATTAGTTTTGGAGAATAAAAGATATGTTGGTGCTCAATCTGTTAGTTGCTCGGCTATATTTTCTGCTGTTTTGAAAACTGAAGAAGCAGTAGGCTTCAATTTAGATCTAGGGTTCATCAAATGATTTGATTAGAGAAAGTAACTGCACTTCTAGTCCCTTCATCATGAGAAAGAGAGGCAGTATCATCCTTGTGATAGTTTGAATGTTTGAGAGATGAATTTTTTTGCTGTTTACCTCAAAAAGTTGCTGATTGAAAAAATGAAATGGGTAGCTAGCGTAGCTGCTGAAGCACTGATATTCTGAAGAAGGGGGATCATTTTGACAAACTGTAAGTATAGTTGACACCAGTTGGGGTACATATTTATGTTATTGAGGACTTCCCTTGCCAGACTAGCCTCTGGTTCATTGTGAGACAGTCTACGTGTAGCAATGCCCACTACAAGGCCAAAACGAGAGCAAATCTGGAATAGTTGGTGTTCATTTACTAGATATGACATTTTCTGGATTTGAATCATAATGAATCGGCTGGGTTCCTCCACAGCTTTTCAGAACCATATATGAGATTTTCATCTCATACAGCTCTTCATTCAATTCTAAGTGTGGTACCCAAAATAGTATTATCTTAGACAATTGTGGATAGTTGAATCTTCAATTTGCAGTAGCAGTCATAGATGCATCTTCCTGTATGTGATGCATAGCTTGCATAATACTGAGCATTAGCCTGTAGATTGCTTGAATGAGGAGCCAAACTGATTTCCTCAGTCTTCTTAAAAGGAGTTTTGTGTATGAGAAGCAATGTTTCTTCAATGATGGAAATTGGAATGCCATAAATTTGTTTCGTCTGCCGATTATTGAGCTTCTCTCTGTTGGTGTGCTTCTTCTGCTGTTGAATACTATGTTGTTGTAATTGTCTAAACGGGATGAGAGAGAGCTGCACCGCAGCTACTGTAAACGAACAAGTTGAGTGGACTCATCACAGACGAATCCAACACGTCTAAGTATTCTATGCAGCTCCACCATTGCAAGACATCCTCGTGTTCTTTCCTCCATGCAAGCCCATCCGTGGTCAATTGTTACTTAATCTTTCCTTTTGATTTTTATATTTCTTAGTGTGTTTTTTTATCATTGTATGCGTTGTTGAAATAATTTGCATAATCTTTTTGGTTAAGAATTATTATTATTATGATTAATAAAAATAAACATTGAATCAAATTTATTAATATAAGTTTGGAATTCTAATTTTTGTTTTCCATTCTACAATCTAGAGGTGTTACTTGGGGTGTGTTATACACGGCTCGTCACGGCACGACCCATTGTGGGTTGTGTTGGTGCAGAAAGGGGGCAGCCGGACAACAATGTACAGAATCACACACACGCAGAGGAGTAAAAGAAGAAGAACAATAGAACACCAAGATTAATGTGGAAAACCCTTTACAAATCGAAGGAAAAAATCATAGGACACTTAGTCCGCAAACAAATTTACTATATGAGATTCATGGTTAGACAAATCCTAGATGAAGAGAATGGAGAATAAGAGTACAATACACTTACTGTGTTCTTTCTTTTCACTATCGCACACTTAGCAGAAAATGAACTTACACTAATCTCATCGTTTTAGTACAGGCACACATATATTATGGTAATATGTAGAATATTCTATTCTGGACAAAATCTGTCCCTGCGAACAATATAAAGATACTCTGCACAAAAACGATTCCCAGAGGTCGTGCATAACCTCTTGAAATCACGCATGCTCAAAAGATATTCTGAGTTGGCACCCTATTGGATATCCTGATAAACAGCCAATATTCTGTCAACCGTTTTATTCTCTTGGCCGATCAATGCCCATGTTGACCGTCTTTTTCTCTTGGCCGATTAACATCCCGTTGACCGTCTGGTCGTCTTTCTACAATCCTTGGACAATGCTGAACAAAACTTCACGTATTCAGCCGATCAATATCATGTTAATTGGAACACATATTTAGCTGGTCAACAAGTTGACTGGTCATTTCTGTCTATCCAAAACTTTCAGTCAACGGTGTTGATTGGAATTTCTTGTGTTTAGTTCATACGTAATCCACGGATACTCAGCACATAAGTTTGCGGACCTTAATAGCACACAAGGTCATCGTATCTCGTCCAAATTCTCCAACTACTAGAACTTCCACACGGGAGTAATCTCCAATAAACTTCCCCTCATGACCGTGGGGAATTAGAGTTTGTCAGCCCAGCCAAACTACAATAAGCTTTATTCTTACCTTTTGGTAAAATCTTGGTCATCATGTCAGCGTTATTTTCTTCAGTGCCAATTTTTTTCAGTGACAGCAAGCCTACTTCAATAACATCTCTCACCCAATGGTATCAAATATCAATATGCTTCGATCTAGAGTGGAATGAGGAGGTCAATATGCTTTGATTTCATCATAATCCACGCATTTACGTTGATTAAAACCTTTCACTACTAGTTGTGCCTTGTACCTCAATTGTATGCTGTCCTCGGACGTCTTCAACCGGAAGACCCATTTATTCTTTAGAGCTCTCTTCCTCTTGAGCAGTTCGGCCAATTCGAAAGTATGATTTTTATGGAGAGAGCTTATTTCATCTCCCATGGTCTCCAACCATCTCTCCTTATTCATATCTTTCATAGCCTCTTTAAAAGTCTTAGACTATTTGACATTAGTGAGTAGGACATACTCAGTAGATGGCAGATGGACGGACGACCGTCTGTTTCTTAAGGATTGTCGGACAGGAACTTCATCGTTCGGTTGAGGAGTGATTTCATTCTGTTCCTTGTCAGGTGCCGTAACAGACTTATTACTGTTCTTGGCTATTCCTGGGCCATTGTCCTCGTCCTGCAGAGATATTGGATGAACAATTTCGACACTCACGTTGTCCATCCGGCCGGTGTTAGACCTAGTCTTCTTACTAATGTTCTCAATCGTTTTATCCTTAACAAAGGTTATATCCCTTGATCGGTTAAGTTTTTTTCCAGCTGGGTTATAAAATTTATAGCCTAATTTATCTTCTCCATAGCCCAGAAAAACGTACTGTATTGTTTTTTATTCTAGCTTGGTTCTTTCATTTTTTGGAACATGAACAAAAATTTTGCATCCAAACACTCGTAGATGGTCATAAGAGGGCTTCTCTCCAGACCATATTTTCTTCGGCACTTCTTTATTCAATGACTTACTGAGCGACCTATTAATACTATAGACCGCCATCTTCAGTGCTTCTGCCTAAAAGGATACAGGAAGCTTTGCTTCCAAAAGCATGCATCGCACTCTCTCCAAAAGTGTGTGGTTCATCCGCTCGGCTACTATGTTAAATTGTGGCGTTTTTGGTGAAGTCTTCTGATGCATAATGCCATGAGACCGGCAGTAGGTATCAAAGGCCCCAATGTACTCACTGCCGTTGTCACTTCAGATGGTTTTCAGTTTCTTTCCCGTCTGATACTCCACTAAAGCATGAAACTGCTCAAACATATCAATGACTTGGTCCTTGGTCTTCAGTGGGTAAACCCACAGTTTTCTGGAATAGTCATCAATGAAAGATACGAAGTAATGAGCTCCACCAAATAACTTCTCTTTGAATGGTCCATATACATCTGTGTGGACGAGATCGAGTACTTCTGCCTTTGTAGAGGACGAGTCTCTATGAAATGAGACTCTCCGTTGCTTGCCGGCCATACAATGAGAACACGTTCTCAATCCGTTATCCTTCACTCTTGGAATAAGGCCCTTTCTGGCCAAATAATATAATCCGTGTTTACTCATATGGCCCAGCCTACGGTGCCACAGATTCTCGGACTCATTACTAGTTGTGGCGTTTATGTCTCCGGCCACTGCACACGCCTTCATTACATATAGGCCGGAGTACTTTTTTCCTCTTGCTACAACTAAAGACTCTTTAGTCAGTTTTCACTCACCTTCACAGAAGGTATTGTAGTAACTTTCATTATCTAGCCGGCCGACTGAAATTATATTCATCCGAATGTCAGGGATATGTTGTACATCTTTCAGCAGCAGTTTCGTCCAATTATTAGTGACTAATACAACGTTACCTTTATCAACAATTGGGGATGTTTCTTCATTTTTCATCCTTATCATTTCAAAATCTCTTGAAGTGTAGGATGTGAACAATTCCCTTTTAGACGTGGCATGCAAAGAGACACCAAAATCGACCACCTAACCGGACTTATGGTCCGTTAGATTTGCCACGTTATTTTCACACGTCAATAGGAGATTGCCTCATGTGATAACTGAGATCGAGGACTTTTTTTCTCTTCGTCTATTTTCACCTTTTTTCTTTTCCGTATTTCACTCTTTCACTTGAAGTAGTGTTTTCTGATGTGGCATTTTTGCCACAGTGATAGCACTCAAGGTTTTGATACATTAACTGAGATTGTTGTGGCCATTCTCTCCAGGCTTCTGGCTGCGTCTTCTACTCATTTTCCTAGACTTGGTTACAAGTATCTCAGAATGTGAAGACGTTGAGACCTATTGTGACCACTTTGACTCATTCATGAGTATGAAAATAATGATCTCATTCAACTTAAGGGTGTCTTTTTTAAATAACAAAGTTGTGATGATATGGTCATGTGGCGCTGACAGGAAGCCAACAATACCAAGTCTTTGTCTTCCTCCTTGATTTCCTCATCAATAGCCGACATCTGCGTCATAATTTAATTAAACTCGTCCGAGTACTTTTTAAAACTCTCATATTTTGACAATTGCAGGCCATAGAACTGCTTCTTCACGTGTAGCTTGGTTGTCAAGGACTTGAATTTATACCGGCTTTCTAATTTCTCCCAGACCTTTGCCGAATTTGTCAGGCTGTGGACCTCTTGGAGTATATTGTCCGCCAGATACAGTTTTATGGTATAGTTAGTAACATCCTTTTTGTCTTGCCATTCTTTCTCGGTTAGGTTTTGTGGCTTTTTATAATTCTTCTTCAATGTTTTCATTAAAGTTGTTTTATCCGTTGAACTGTTCTACACTAAATGGCAGATTATTTGAAGACGACGATGCTATTTAGACAGAGTTCTCAATTGTGTTCTCTGATACCATTTGTTGGCGTAGAAAGAGGGCGGTTGGATAACAATTCACATAATCACACACACACAGAGGAGTGAATGAAGAAGAAGAATAGAACACTAAGATTTATGTGGAAAATCTTTCACCAATTGAAGAAAAAAATCACAGGACATTTAGTTCGCAAATAAATTCACTATGTAAGTTTCACGATTACACAAACCTTAGACGAAGAGAATGGAGAACAAGAACACAATACACTCACCGTGTTCTCTCCTTTCACTCTCGCTCACTTAGAAGAAAATGAACTCACATTAATCTCATCGTTTTAATACGGGCACATATATATTATGACAATTTGTAGAATATTCTATGTCCGACAAAATCTGTCCCTACGAATAGTATAAAGATACTCTGCACAAAAATGACTCCCAGAGATCATGCATCACCTCCTGAAATCACGTATGCTCAAAAGATCTTCTGAGTTGACACCCTACTGGATTCCCTGATGAACGGCTAATATTTTGTCGACCGTCTTCTTCTCTTGGCCGGTCAATATTCCGTTGATCGTTTGGTTGTCCTTCTGCAATCCTTGGACAATGTTAAACAAAACTTTATGCATTCAACCGATCAGTATCATGTTGACCAGAACATATGTTTAGCCAGTCAACAAGTTGACCGGTCATTTCTGTCTATTTAAAACTTTCGGTTAACGATATTGACTGGAATTCTTTGTGTTTAGTCCGCGGACATTTAGCACACAAGTCCGTAAACCTTAATAGCACACAAGGTCCTCGTATTTCATCCAAATCCTTTGATTTATAAAACTTTTATATGGAAGTGACCCCCAACAGGTTGACCTAGAATGACATGGTACAGAGATTACCCATGTTATGTTAGAAATAAATGGTTTGAATCCCCGGATGACAGCATGGCTGCTATGGGTACGGCTGTCTACCTTTGCCATCAACGTCTATAATTTATTTTTAAATTTTCTTTTAAAGAAAAAGTCGACAATAGACCCTTCCTCGAAAAATGATTAAAATACCCTTCTTTCT